>ML682108.1:468605-492575 GCA_007922195.1 Podocnemis expansa | reverse complement strand
CTCATAAGATTTCTATTGGCCCACTGTTCCAATTTATCTAGGTCTCCCTGAATCCTGTCCTTTCCCTCCAACGTGTCTACTGGTCCCCCCAGCTTGGTGTCATCCGCAAACTTACTGAGAATGCAGTCTATTCCATCATCCAGATCATTGATGAAAATGTTGAACAGAACCGGCCCCAGGACCGACCCCTGGAGCACACCACTCGTGACCGGTTGCCAGCTAGACATGGAACCATTGATTCCTACACGCTGAAACCGTTGATCTAGCCAGTTTTCTATCCACCTTATAGTCCACCTATCCAACCCATACTTCCTTAATTTGCCAGTGAGAATGCTGTGGGAAACTGTATCAAAAGCCTTGCTAAAATCAAGGTATAGCACATCAGCGGTGCTTCCTGCATCCAGAAAACCAGTCATCGGATCATAGAAGGAAATGAGATTGGTCAGGCATGATTTACCCTTGGTAAATCCATGCTGACTGTTCCCGATCAATTTATTTTCCTCTAAGTGTTTGAGGACGGATTCTTTGAGAATCTGCTCCATAATTTTTCCAGGGATTGAGGTGAGGCTGACTGGTCTGTAATTCCCCGGATCCTCCTTTTGCCCTTTCTTGAAAATAGGCACTACATTTGCTTTTTTCCAGTCCTCTGGCACCTCCTCCGTTCTCCATGAGTTTTGAAAGATAACAGCCAGCAGTGCGGCTATTTCGTTGGCCAATTCCCTTAGCACCCTTGGATGCAGTTTGTCCGGCCCCATGGGCTTGTGCACATCCAGCTTCTTTAAGCAGTCCCTAACCTGACCTTCCATCACCAAGAGCCTGTGTTCTTCTCTCCCATCTGCCACATCCATGGTAGTGGGCTGGGAGCTGACCCTGCCTGTGAAAACTGAAGAAACAAATGCATTGAGCACTTCAGCTTTTTCCTCATCCTCTGTCACAAGGATGCCTGCCCTATTCAGCAAGGGGCCTACACCATCCCTGATCCTCTTTTTGTTACTAATATACTTGTAGAACCCCTTCTTGTTATCTTTTACATCCCTTCCTAGCCGCAACTCCATTTGTCCTTTGGCCTTTCTGATTTTATCCCTGCAGTCCCTAGCTAATATCTTTATATGCCTTTTTGGACATCTGACCAAGCTTCCATTTCCTGTAAGCTTTCTTTTTATGTTTAAGCTCAGAGCAGAGTTCTCTGCTAAGCCATTCTGGCTGCCTCACATGTTTGTTCTTTCTCCTAATTGGAATGGCAACTTCCTGTGCCCTTAGCAGAGTTTTTTTAAAATATAGCCAACTCTCTTGGACTCCTTTCCCCTTCAGATTAGCTTCCCAAGGGATCCCGTCCATCAGTTCACTGAGGGAGCCAAAATCTGCTTTTTTGAAGTCCAGGGTTTTTGTTTTGCTTCTTTCCTTCCTTCCTTTAATCAGCATCCTGAAGTCAACCATGTCATGGTCACTACTGCCTAGCTTGCCATTTACCTCTATGTCCCTGATCAATTCTTCCCTGTTTGTGAGCAGCAAGTCAAGCAGTGCAAGGCCCCTAGTTGGTTCCTCTAGCATTTGTACTAGAAAGTTGTCCCCAACACTCTCTAAAAATCTCCTGGATTGCCCATGCACTGCTGTATTGGCCTCCCAGCAGATGTCAGGGAAATTGAAGTCCCCCATGAGCACCAGGGCCTGTGATCTACAAGCTTCTGCTAGTTGTCAATCAATCAATCAATCAATCAAATCCATAGAACACCTCATCCACCTCCTGCTTCTGGTTTGGTGGTCTATAGCAGACACCCACCACAACATCCCCCCTGTTGCTTTCCCCTCTCAATGTAACCCACAGACTTTCTACTGGCACGCTTCCACTTCCATAATGGAGCTCTGAGCAGTCATAGTGCTCTTTTACATATAGTGCTACTCCTCCTCCTCTTCTTCCCTGCCTGTCCTTCCTGAACAGTTTATAACCATCCATGGCAGAACTCCAGTCGTGCGGACTATCCCACCACATCTCTGTTATTCCTATGATATCATAGTTCCCTGTCTGCGCTAGTATCACCAATTCTTCTTGCTTATTTCCCAGGCTCCTCGCATTAGTATATAGGCACCTAAGATACCCGGCCGATTGCCCTATTTTGTCATGTTGATTTCCAATTCTATTACATAAACCTCCTTGCATTTTTTCTAGGAGTTCTCCTCCCCCACTCTCCTCACGTACTGGGGCTTCAGTAGAGCCCTTAAGACATTTGTTTGATTCCCCCCCCCATGTTCCAACTACCTTCTCTTTTATTGCTGGTGCTACAGTCCCAGCACCCCCCAAGTTCCATCCCTTCCCCCAGATCACCCACATTCTCACTTACCTGTGGGCTTTGGTCTCCTTCCCCCGTTGAACCTAGTTTAAAGCCCTCCTCATTAGGTCAGCCAGTCGGTGCCCAAATATGCTCTTCCCCTTCTTGGACAGGTGAAGGCCATCTCTGCCGATCAATCCTCTGTCCTGAAACAGGACTCCATGGTCAAGGAAGCCAAATCCCTCCTGACGACACCATCTTCGCAGCCAGGCATTCACCTCGAGGATACATCTCTCTCTCCTCAGGCCTCTAGCCTTGACTGGAAGGATCGAGGAGAACACCACCTGTGCCCCAAACTCCTTCACCCTCGCTCCCAGAGCCCTGAAGTCACCTTTGATCTGCTGAGGATCACCTCTCGCAGTATCATTGGTACCCACATGGATAAGCAGCATGGGGTAGTAGTCTGAGGGGCGGATGATTTTTGTCAATCCCTCCGTTACATCTCGGATACGGGCACCTGGCAGGCAGCATACCTCCCGAGAGGCCTTGTCAGGGCGACAGATGGGTGCCTCCGTTCCTCTCAGGAGTGAGTCCCCAATCACCACAACCCTACACTTCCTCTTAGGTGAGGTGGCTGTGATCTTACCAGCCTTTGGGGTGGATGGCATCTCCTCTACCTCCTGCATCATGTCCAGCACCGCATAACGGTTCCTCACCACAAGGGATGGTGGGATGTGAGCAGGCGTGGAGCACCGTCTACTGCCAGACGTGACCAGCTGCCACTGTCCTCCCTTTGCCATAGGCATCCCATCCATTTCCAGAGCTGTGGCAGTAGCCCTTGGCACAGGGATAGGGACCTCCTCCTTGCAGGTCTCATCGTGGACACTGTCAAGGAACTTTTCTAGGGCATAGATACCCCTGAGGCGTGATACCTCCTCCTGTAGCTCTCCGACCTGTTTCCGGAGAGATGCCACCAGAAGGCACCTATCACATAGGCTCATTTCCCTAGCCTGATCATCAGTGGCAGGAAAATGAAGGCCAAAGTCCTTGCAAATCCACACCAGGATCTGGGTGGAGATATCTATGGACAGACAGTCTGTCTGGGCAGAAACAGAGCTAAAGAAAATAGCAGGGGCACTGGCACCAGCAGTACTGCTCCTCTTCACCATCCTGGCCTCACCAAACTCCTCCTCAAACTCCCCTGTTTGCTGCCCCTGTTTGCAAGCTCCCTCTGGTCGCTCTAGCACTGGCTTTTAAAGGCCTTCTCTGCCTAGGTCAGCCCTTGCCCCTTGCTAGTCACACAGGGGGCAGACCAATCACAAGGCTGCTAGAGGCTGCTAGAAGCTGGTGATTAAAGGGGATCAGGGAACAATGGTGCATACAGCCCCCACCGAATCACACAAGCACAGTCCCACAACTAACAGCAATCACCTGTAGGGAAAAAGACACAAGCAAATCACCTGGAGGGAAAAAGACACCAACACACAGTCAGCAATTGGCGGAGGGGATAGGCCGCGTCGGCAACAATGAGGATGGGCACCTCTACTCCCCCGACATTGATGTTATGGGGGGAAGATGGTGCCCACCTCCATGCCCCAGTACAGGACAGAGTTCCAGAGGACTCTTGCATTATGCGCCCTCCCTGGCCAGCCACGTAACAGTTCTGGAAGACGCCCCGGTGGTCTACAAGGGCCTGCATGATGACTGAGTTGTAGGCCTTCCTATTGCGGTACTTAGCTGCTCGGTGCTCCTGGGCCCTCACTGGGATGTGTGTGGCATCCATTATCCCCACACAATTTGGGAATCCCAGGGTGGCCATGCATTGTGTTCTGCAGCTCCCCTTGCGTGACGAGGCGCCGCAGCAGGATCCTGTTGATGGCCCTGGTGACCTGTATCAGGATGATCCCAATGGTGGACCTGCCAACCCCAAAGAGGTGCTCCACGGACCTGTAGGACTCTGGGGTGGCCATCTTCCACAGAGCTATGGCCACTCTTTTGTTGACAGGAATGGCCGGATGCATGGCGGCACAGCAGCAGAGTGAGTTCTGCTAGCAGGTGGTCGAAGCTGGCCCTGGTCATCCAGAAATTCCTCTGCCACTGGTCATCCTCCCAGGTTCGGAGCACTACCCGCTCCCACCAGTCTGTGCTGGTCTCCTGGGCCCAGACCTGGTGAGGCACAGAAAGGGGCAGGGGAACTAGGGCAGCTCTGAGGCCCAGGGTGGTGGTAGCCTGGGACATGGCCTAGGCAGCATCGCGGTCTGTGAGCAGAGTATTCCCCAACATTAGACCACTCTGCAGGGGCGCAGCAGGTCTAGTAGCCACACAGCAAAGGCTAGGCAGCCAGGCAGCGTCCATGTCTGTCACTTGCAGAGTCCTGCTAGCCAGAATGGACAGGTAAGTGAGGGTGGGGCCAGCTTTTATAGGATTGGCTGGCAACATGGCTGCTAACATGGCCCAGGGAGGGGGCCATGTTGCCACACTTCCCATGGTGCCCCTCTCCTAAAGCGAAATAGCAAGCCCTGGGTTTGGACGTGCTATTTCGATTCCAGTTTTCCCTTATTTTGACTGGATTTTTGGTAATTTCGATTCCAGTTATTTTGAAATAATGTTTTTGTTTCAAAATAACTTATTTTGAAATAAGTTAGTTGGAAACAACAGGCTACGTGTAGGCATAGCCATAGAAGGAGATGAAGGGTTAATAATGTCTGGGGTACAGTCCCTCCAAAATAATATTTCATTGGCTTCAGCATGTGAGCAGGCCCAGGCTCTCACTCAAAATGTAATCATGGGAATGATTCGGCAAACCACAGTGGGACAAATTCCCATGGAGGCAAGCAACCTAATTCGGCCCGATGTAACGGAGGAAGAATTGGCCCTCCAGTCCTGGTGGAGATTAGTTAATGCTTCATACAATCACCACCAGCAAAGTTTGCAGTTATTTCTAATAACTGTGGCAGGCAAGGAAACTAGAGTTATCTAGCCAGTGGTTCCACTGGAATTACAAATGGATGATAACACTGTAATGTACTCCAGAGATCATAACACTTAGGAATGGCAAAAGAATGATGTATGGAATACAATGAATATAAGAGGATGTAGGAAAAGGGAAGGTTTGGGGTATGTGTGTGAGGACCAAACCTGGGAAGAACATGAGGAATGCTTCTTCCCACAACCTGGAAATAAGTCTCACTGTTCCTTTGATGTTACCCAGGAGAGAGAATCTGTTATTGTCTATATTGGAAAAGCATGTGTGTGTGTAAGAATAGGATGTGAGATTGTATTAATTAATGGACAACAGATACAACCCATGGTATCTTACATTAATAATTGTTTCTGTAATGTAACCACCATTGTTACTTGTGATATTAAGTTTACTGTGCCTATATAGACTGTTCAGCATTTAAAGGCTTACCCTGAGTTACACAAAGAGGTTTCCCCCATTTCACTGGGACTGGGTCTTACTGCCATTAAGTAATTATTAACACTTCCCTCTTTGCAAGCTAAATTACAAAGACTCAAAACGTTGAGAGAGAATGGTAAACTGGAAATTCAACACCACAACCAGGAAATCTCTAGGCTGGCAGCCACAGTTAAAAATGCAGGCCATCATTCCTGGTGGGAGACTACTTGGATGGAGCCCCAGTGCAACAGGCTTTTTAAATATTTTGCTTGACCCCATTGTGGTGATCATTGGCTTCCAAATTGTACTAGCAATTGGTCTGGTTATGCTGGCTTGCTGGATCCAGCGACTGATGTGGCGACTGCAATGGATTGAAGATCAGACCCAGTACCACAGAATAAAAATGTGATGGGGATACTTGTTCAAGACAAGCACCCCATCAACGGGGGGGACTTGTTACTTGGTAGCTCTGTGTTCTTGGAGAATCAGGACATAGTAACCAGCCACTGAGACTCACCCTCCCCCACCATCAGCCTCTGCTTGAACCAGAACCCAGAAACAATGAAAGGCAGTGGGAGACACACCTAAATCCCCTTTGAACAAGGGTGCTGGAATTAGGCCAATTCCTCTAGCCTCATCTACATGGAAGCTGTGAACCCTTAGCACACTGAATGGACAGCAGAAACTTCATTTGAATCAAGGATGGAACCAGAATTAGCATACAGGCTCATTAGCATCAGGCTGGGGAGATGAATCAATGTGACAGGTGTGTTCTGGTGGAATCTCTCAGGAGGCAAATGGGAGAGTTACAGGAGGAGGTGTCTAGGCTAAGGAGTATCCACACCCTGGAGAAGTTCCTCGGTAGCATCCATGAGGAGAGATGCAAGGAGGAGGACGCTCTCCAGGTACCAGAGACTACTGCCACACCACTGGAGAAAGATGGGATGCCTATGGCAGAGAGAGGACACTGCAGCTGGTTACCTCTGGCAGCAGACAGTGCTCCACCCCTGCTCCCATTCCTCCCTCCATTGTGGTGAAGAACTGTTACGCAGCGCTAGAGATGATGGATGAGGTGGAACAGGAAACGCCATGCACCCCTGAGGTTGGGAGGATCAAAACCACCACAGCTAGGAGGAAACGTAGGGTTGTGGTGGTTGGTGACTCACTTCTGAGGGGGACGGAGGCACCCATCTGTCGCACTGACAATGCCTCGCGGGAGGTATGCTGCCTACCAGGTGCCTGCATCTGAGACATTATGGAGGGATAGTAGAGAATCATCCACCCCTCTGACTACTACCCCATGCTTCTTATCCATGTGGGAACCAATGATACTGCGAGAGGTGCTTCTCGGCAGATCAAAGGTGACTACAGGGCTCTGGGAGCGTGGGTGAAGGAGTTTGGAGAACAGTTGGTGGTCTCCTCAATCCTTCCGGTCAAGAGTAGGGGCCTGCATAGAGACAGATGCAGCTTAGAGATGAATGCCTGGCTGAGAAGATGGTGTCATCAGGAGGGCTTTGGCTTCCTTGACCGTGGAATGCTGTTTCAGGAGGAAGCACTCCTAGGCAGAGATGGACTCCATCTATCAAGGAAGGGGAAGAGTGTATTTGGACGTCGACTGACTGACCTAGTGAGGAGGGCTTTAAACTAGGTTTGAAGGGGGAAGGAGACCAAAGCCCACAGGTAAGTGACAATGTGGGAGACCTGGGGGAAGGGATGGAACTTGGGGGAAACAGAGACTGTAACACCAGGGATAAAAGAGAAGGTAGTTGGAACATGGGGGGAGGGGGAATCGAATAATTATGTTACATGTTCTAATGAAGCTTTAATACCTGAGATAGGTGCAGGAGGACAATCCCAGGAGAAAATACAAGGAGGTAGATGCAATAGAACTGAAAATCAACTTGGGAAAGTAAGGCAGTCAGTCTGGTATCTTAGGTGCCTGTACACGAATGCAAGGAGCCTGGGAAACAAGCAGGAAGAATTGGTAGTACTGGCGCAGACAAGGAATGATGATATAATTGGAATAACAGAGACATGGTGGGATAGCTTGCATAACTGGAGATCTGTCATGAATAGGTATAAGTTTTTCAGGAAAGACAGGCAGGGAAGAAGAGGGGGGGAGTAGCACTATATATAAAAGAGCTCTATGACTGCTCAGAGCTCCATTATGCAAGTGGAACCGACCCAGTTGAAAATCTGTGGGTTATGCTTAGAGGAGAGAACAAGGGGGATGTTGTGGTGGGTGTCTGCTATAGACCTCCAGACCAGAAGGAGGAGGTGAATCAGGCATTCTATGGACAACTGGCAGAAGTTTCCAGATCACAGGCCCTGGTTCTCATGGGGGACTTCAATTACCCTGACATCTGCTGGGAGGCCAATCCAGCAGTGCACAGGCAATCCAGGAAGTTTCTGGAGAGTGTTGAGGACAACTTTCTGGTACAAATGCTGGAGGAACCACCTAGGGGCCTTGCACCTCTTGAACTGATGCTCACAAACAGAGAAGAATTGATTGGGGACATACAAGTTAATGGCAACCTGGGCAGCAGTGACCATGACATGATAGAATTCAAGATGCTGATTAATGGAAAAAAGGAAGGAAGCAAAATGCAGACCCTGGATTTCAGAAAAGCAGATTTTGGCTCTCTCAGGGAACTGATGGGCAGGATCCCTTGGGAGGCTGATCTGAAGGGGAAAGGTGTCCAAGAGAGCTGGTTGCATTTTAAAGAAACCCTGCTAAGGGCACAGGAAGATACCATTCTGATGAGCAGGAAGAACAGCAAATGTGGAAGGTACGCAGAGTGGCTTAACAGAGAACTCTGCACTGAGCTAAAGCATAAAAGGGAAGCTTACAGGAAGTGTAAGCTTGGACAGAGAACTAAGGAGGCATATAAAGATATTGCTTGGGACTCCAGGAATAAAATCAGAAAGGCCAAAGGACAATTGGAGCTGCGGCTAGCAAGGGATGTGAAGGATAATAGGAAGGGGTTCTACAAGCATGTCAATAACAAGAGGATCAGGGCTGGTGTAGGTCCCTTACTGAATAGCTCAGGTATCCTTGTGATGAAGGATGAGGAAAAGGCTGAAGTGCTCAATTCTATTTTTACTTCAGTTTTCACAGGGAGGGCCAGCTCCCAGCCTACTACACTGGGCATGGCAGATTAGAGAGAAGAAGAGAGGCCCTTGGTGTCAGAAGGTCAGGTTAGGGACTACCTAAAGAAGCTGGATGTCTACAAGTCCATGGGGCCTGACAACCTGCATCCGAGGGTGCTGAAGGAGTTGGCCAATGAGGTAGCAGTACCGCTGGCCATTATCTTTGAAAACTCGTGGTGAATGAGAGAGGTGCTGGAGGACTGGAATAAAGCAAATATAGTGCCTAGCTTCAAGAAAGGCAAAAAGGAGGATCCAGGGAATTACAGACCTGTCAGCCTCGCCTCAATCCCTGGAAAAATCATGGAGCAGGTTCTCAGAGAATCCATCCTGAAACACTTGGAGCTAAACAGAGTGATCAGGAACAGTCAGCATGGATTCACCAAAGGTAAATCGTGCCTGACCAACCTCATCGCCTTCTATGATGAAATGACTGGATTTGTGGATGCGGAAAGAGCTGTTGATGTGATATACATCGACTTTAGCAAGACTTTTGATACTGTTTCCCACAGAATTCTTGTCAGCAAGTTAAGGAAGTATGGGTTGGATGTGTGGACTGTAAGGTGGATAAAGAAATGGCTAGATCAACGGTTTCAGCATGTAGCAATCAATGGGTCTGTGCCCAGTTGGCAACCAGTAACGATTGGTGTGCCCCAGGGGTCAGTCCTGGGGCCAGTTCTGTTCAATGTTTTCATTAATGATCTGGATGATGGGATTTATTGCACACTCAGTAAGTTTGCGGATGACACCAAGCTTGGGGGAATGGTAGACACGCTGTAGGGCAGGGAGAAAATTCAGGAAGACCTTGACAAATTGGAGCAGTGGGCCAAATGAAATCTCATGAGGTTCAGCAAGGACAAGTGCAAAGTCCTGCACTTGGGATGGAAAAACCCCATGCTCTGCTACAGGCTGAGGAGCGATCAGCTAAGTAGCAGCACTGTAGAAAGGGACCTGGGGGTCGTAGTGGATGGGAAGCTGGATATGAGTCAGCAGTCTGTTCTTGCTGCCAAAAAGGCTAATGGCATACTGGGCTGCATCAGAAGAAGCACTGTCAGCAGATCAAGGGATGTGATCATTCCCCTCTATTTGGCACTGGTGAGGCCGCATCTGGAATACTGTGTCCAGTTTTGGGCTCCCCATTACAAGAAGGATGTGAACAAATTAGAAAGAGTCCAATGGAGGGCAACAAAAATTATCAACGGCCTGGAGCACAAGCCCTATGAAGAAAGACTGTAGGAAGAGAAGACTGAGGGGGGATTTGATAGCAACCTTCACCTACCTGAAGGGATGCTCCAAGGAGGATGGAGTTCATCTGTTCTCAGTAGTAACAGAGGATAGAACACGGAGCAATGGTTTCAAGTTGCAGCTGGGGAGGTCAAGGCTGGATATTAGGAAAAACTTTCTTACTAGGAGCGTGGTAAAGCATTGGAATGGGCTACCTAGGGAGGTGGTGGAATCTCCATCTTTGAAGATGTTTAAGGCCCAGCTGGATAAAACTCTAGCTGGAATAATTTAGTGGGAGTGGTCCTGCTTTTTTTGGCAGGGGGTTGGACTAGATGACCTCATGAGGTCCCTTCCAACTCTATGATTCTATGATACTGAATGGAGAACCAAGCTCCAAGGCAGGAGTCGCACTGAACTCTGGGACTGGCAAAGCAGAGAAGCACTGCATGATGGGGGATCCCTGCTCCTGAGACAAATTAACTCATGCCTGCACACACCCAGCCCAGCAGTTATCAGACCAATTCTAGTCAATAGCTCTCCAACTGATATCCCACATACTGAATCTGCCTGATCTCATTGTAAGCTCCCCAAGGGAATGCCACCCATCACCAGGAATGATCAGCTCCTATTGTCCACCTAAACAAAACACCTCAGGTATACTCCCTTAAGTCATTATTTACCCCAAAACAACCTAGTGTTCTGCCTTAAACCATTGTTTCTTCCCTACAAAAATCCCTACCCAGGTTAGTTAGTGAGGGAATCAGTTCTGAATCTGTTCTGATGCCTGCTCTGTTGCCTGGACCTACAAGCTGCATCAGGTCCACTGGGTCTTCACCTTCTCCTTGCTGATCATAGTGGAAGTTCTGCCTATCTCCAGCACTCCAGACGCTAAGCTGAACAGCCTTGTTCCTGGGTACCTTTGAGCTGCACTGAATGGTGAGACAACTCTCCCGCACCACTTGCTTCTCTCTTTTTTTTCCTTCTTAGTCCAATTACAACTCTCTAAACCTGATCTTTTCTAATCCACTTGGGCTAGCTTTCCCTAATACTATAATCAAAACCAGATAATATTGTAACTGTTTGATCATTTTCCTCTTGTGTATGGTTATCAATATTGTGACTCTTTGGGCATTTTTTCTTTCCTTTTATAATTATTCATAAGTTTTATGTACCTGGCAATAAAGTAACTTTCCTGATCAAGCTGGGTGCCAGACTTCCTCTGTATTTTTCTGCAGGAACGCTCCTTTTACCTAGCCAAAGATCCCTGTGATGCCCAATTCCTTGTAAGGTTTGCTCATTAAGGGGTTACCAGCGTGCTGAACCTGTGGCATATAAGGGTGACAGCTGAAAGTTCTGCTTTGACTCAGCCAGTGGAGTCCAGGGGCATATAAGGGTGGCAGCTGAAAGTGCTGTTTTAACCCAGCCTGCTTAGATGCATACTCCAGTCTAGTCTGGTGCAGTACTGGGGCACATAAGGGTAGCAGAAGACCAGTGCTGTGTAACCCAGCCTGCTGAGTTCAGGGACACATAAGGGGTCAGCTGAGAGTGCAGACAGACCCGGTCCACTCAGTCACTCTTAGAAACCTAGTCATGGGAAATTTAGGTCCTGCAAGGGATTTACAGAAGGGAGAAAAAAAGCTCCACACAGAGACACAAGTGGCACAAGCAGTACACTAATAGAGTTCCACCCCCCCCAGATGAAGTAACCCTAATAAATGAGCAGACCCCAAGTTGATGGGCAAAGTTGGTAACACCTTGGGCCCCGCCCCCCCCCAACGGATGGCCCTGGGCGGGTTGCCGCCAGAGGGAGGCCACGTTGGGCCGGCGGTGGCCAGGTCGCTGGTCTCCAGGAGACCCAGGGCACTGATGCTGAGGCTCAGGCATGAGCCCTATGTGCCCAGCTCTATCAATGCCCCTGGTGTAGCAGCACTGTGTCAGTGAAGAACCTCGAATACGGAGGTTCCAAGGAGAGAGCCCTCGGTTCCGAGACCTGTCTCGCTGAGTTTATCACTACTAAAAAGGCCACTTTCCAGGAAAGGACCAACAATGTAAAGGAGTCCAAAGGTTCATAGGGTGACTCCGTGGAACATCACATTTAAGTCTCATTGGGGAGTGGGATCTCAGGGTTGTGGGTAGATCCTCTCCATACCCTTCAGGAATCTGGTGGAAATAGGGTGAGAAAACACTGGGACCCCTCCCACCTTATCATGGAGGGCTGAGATCACCGTTAAATGAACCTAGAGAGAGGGGGGCCAATAGGCCCCCTATCTTTAAGGTCCAAGAGGTAGTGGAGAATGGACCAAATGGGAGATGACTCCAGTATTATCCCTTTTTCTCTAGACCAGAGGGAGAAATGTCTCCACTTAGCCATGTAGGCAGCCCTAGTCGAGGGTCTCCTACTGTGTATCAAAAAAAGCAGAATCTTGTGGCACTTAAAGACTAACAGATTTATTTATCGCATGAGCTTTCGTGGGAGAAAATCCCACCTCATCAGAACTCAGGGGCTCCTAACTCTAAAACATACCCCCTCACCACTCGCCCACCCCCATAGCTGGGAGCAGCCAACCCAGGAGTGGGAAGAGCCAGTGCACGGGCCTGGCTCCAATCTCCTGCCCCTCCCCTTGGTCCAGCTGTTCCTCCTTAGGGGAAGAGCGGGCCAGCCCCAGAGATGGGGCAACAGAGTGGAGCCCAGCCCCCAGAACAGGAAGTGGAGAGTCTGGCTTCCTAGAGCCATTCCCTGCACTGTGTTGCCAGAAGCCAGTTACTCTACTGGCTTATGGATCTGCATCATTTGTTGTTTCCCAAAAATCGATCAGAAATATTTATTGAACAGACATGTCTTTTCTGCAGTATTATTGATAATTCTACATTTTCCACCTACTAATGAACCAGTGTTATTGTTAGTATTCTTTTTATTGCAACTATTCATTAAGTCTTTTTAGTGTCCTTTATATGGTTGACCACAGATTTCTCCTTGCATCCCTTTGTTTCCCTTATCAATTTTATGTTTTTCATTTCTCCTCTAAAACAGGTCACCCTGCCATTGTGGATCCCCTAGATGGTTTTTCCTCTTTTGAACAAATGACTCAGGGCCATAAACCATAGCAGTCATGCATGCTCATTTATGTATGGCGCATGTATATAACTCCTACCCTTGCACCAGACCCTCTGGCCCTGAGACTTTGGGCAACTCAACCTTTCTGGCTAGGAAGCAAATTGAGTAGCAGGTGCTTTTAAAGAACCAAAATATAGATATCACTGCTCTGGATTCTCTTCATGCTATTCTCTTTGTGCAGTATAACTATGACAAAGCCATGATCACTTGTATCTAAGCCCATGCCTACATCTGCCACAATTAGTTCGAACTTGTTAGTCTGAACTAAGAAGTTCGAGGTTAGTTCGAACTAACCTCATTAGTTCAAACTAACCGCTAACTTTTTAGTTCAAACTAACCACATATTTTAGTTCAAACTAACACTTATTTTGAAATAGAACGCTTGGTTAGTTTGAACTAAGTGGCTTAGTATCTCAAAATACCAGCGCGCATTTTTGGCAATGCTAAACCTGGTTTACTATAAAAAAAAAGCCTTTTTCAAAATAGCATTTTTTAAAAAAGCCTTTTTTTTTTTTTGAAAGAGCCTGCCTATCTCATCTATTGACTTTCTTTTTTCAAAAAAGAAAGTCTTGTGTAGGCTTTTTCAAAAAAGAAAAAGGGTGCAGTATTTTTGGGACAACGAGCGGTCCTCACACTGTAGTCCGAAAACAGCATTTTTGAAAATAAGTATTTTCAAGAAAATTATTTCAAAATACTTACCCCCAAAAAAGTTTTTTTTTGAAATTGCTGAGCAATGTAGATGTACCTATTGTGTTTAGTGCCATAGCTAGTCTTCTATTTGAACAATATCCTCTGTTACCTCCATAGATGGTAGCAATACTCAGCCATATCCTAAATTACCAGAGATGTGGGATGTAAGGTTTAGTCAATAAAAGGCAAATATTTATAAATCCCTTTAAACAAATAAATTGTACAGGGAACTTCCCTGACTTAGAGAAGAGTCATTAAGAAAACTATTTACACAGGGTAAACTCTCCATTTCTACAGTTCTCCTTAGATGCTACAATGCTTACTTGTAACTGTGACTGGCATAGAAAAAAAAACAAAAACAAATGCCCACCACTTCCTTTTCTTTCTAACATGTGCTTTGTGCCTTGAACAGTGCTGTGGGACTCAACCACAATGTATCCTGGTGTGGCCTTCACAGATGATGGCCCAGACCTCACACGGAGAGCTACAGCCTAGTTTTAATGTCCTCCAACTTTCTCCATTCAGATACACTTTCTTTTGGGCCTGGCTTCCTTCACCGTAAAAAAACACAAGGAGTCGTGTGGCACTTAAAGACTAACACATTTATTTTTTGCATGAGCTTTCGTGGGAGAAAATCCCACTTTGTCAGGTGCTTCGAAGATGGGTGAATTTACAGAATGGAATGAAAGTAAATGCAAGAGGATGTAAATAATAGGATCAGGTCATACAGTAACAGCAAATCAGAGCAGTTCTTAGGTTCAAACCCTGGAAAGCCTGAAGTCAAATTACCTTTTGTAATGGGAAAAGAACCCATAGTCTCTATTCAATCCTGCTTTCACAGAATTTAATTTGCACGTTAATTCGAGTTAGGCTGTTTCTCTTTGAAGTCTTGATGTCCCAGTCACACCTCTGACGATGGTCATTAACAAATCATTTATCAAGTGATTAGAAAGATGGAAGTGCTCAGCAACTGGTTTTTCCGTTTTGTGATTTTTGATATCAGCTCTATGTTCATTTATTCTTTTGCGCAGCGATCGTCCTGTTTGTCCAATGTGCATTTCTTGCACATGATGGCATAGATCACATTAGTAGATGAGCAGGTAAATGAGCCTTTGAGGGAGTAGCAGGCTTGATTAGGACCTATGATGGGATCTATTGTGCAGATATGTGGGCAGACTTGGCAGCGTGGTTTGTTGCAGGGGTGTGTGCCTGCTTTAATGTTTCTGTTGTTAGATCTGTAGTTGCTAGTGAGTATCTGTTTAAGATTGGGTGGCTGTCTGTAGGCAAGGAGAGGTCTGTCTCCCAAGGCTTGAGAGAGTGAGGGATCATCTTTTAGAATAGGCTGTAGGTCCTTAATGATCTGTTGCAGATGTCTGACTTGAGGGTTGTATGTGGTGACCAGTGGTGTTATGTTGTTTTCTTTCTTGGGCCTCTCCTGTAGTAGGTGACTTCGGGGAACCCATCTAGCTCTGTCAATTTGTTTTCTTACTTCCCCAGGTGGGTACTGTAATTTCAAGAATGCTTGATAGCGATCCTCAAGATGTCTGTCTCTCTCTGAGGGATCAGAGCAAATGCGGTTATATTGGCTGTAGACTATGGATTGTGTGGTGCGTTTAGGATGGAAGCTCGAGGGATGTAGGTAACTATATCGATCAGTAGGTTTTCGGTACAGGGTGGTCTTGATGTGCCTATCCCTGATTTGTACTGTAGTGTTGAGAAAGTGGATCTCCTGTGTGGAGTGTGTTATCAACTTTGCCCACCAACTCAGGGTATGCTCATTTATTAGGGTTGCTTTCTCTTTGAGGAAAATGATAATTCTATTAGTGTGCTGCTTGTATCACTTGTGTTTCTATGGAGGTGCGTCTGAGCAGATCGGGTCTATCAGCACTCTCAGCTGACCCGTTATGTGTCCCTGAACTCAGTAGGCTGGGTCACACAGCACTTCTCAGCTGCTACCCTTATATGCCCCTGGACTCAATCAGGCTGGGTCAAAACAGCACTTGTCAGTTGTCACCCTTATATGCCCCTGGAGTCAATCAGGCTACTATTCCTATCAATGAGCAAACCTTACAGGGTTGTGGGCATTACAGGGATCTTTGGCTAGGTAATAGAAGCATTGCTGCAAAGCGATATAAAGAAACCAAGACCACAAAGGAGAGGGAATGACGTCTTAGAAGAGTCTGGAAACTGGCTTGATAACAAAAGGCATTTTATTGGTAGGTATCTAAAACTTGCACTAATAATAATTACAAAGGAGAGAAGAATACCCCAAAATACCCAGTTACAGCATTGATAAACATACAAGGAAAGAAAAACACCCAGCTACAATATTACCTAGATTCTACTGTATCAGGCCTAGAAAGAGAGTCATAATTAAAAAAAAGAGGGAGAGAGGTTGGGGGTGGGGGGGAGGGAGAGAGAGAGGGAGAGAGAAAAAGTTGCGGGGGGGAGGGTCTCACCACTCTGTGTAGCTGAAAGGTTTCCAGGTTGTGCAGATCAGGGTCAGAGGCTGGATGGAAACAAAGCTCCCACAACAATCAGCGAGGAAGAAAAGCCAAATCCCAGTGGAAATGATACAGCTTTAGATCCAAGCATCAGGACTCAGGACTCAATCCAGACTCACACAGGATTCAGACAGGATCCAATCAGGACTTGCACAGGACACACGCCACACACTACACTACTGGATGTGGGTAAAGGTTTTTTATAAGGACTTGTTTACAGTGGCCAATACACATTCCAGGCTGGGTGTTATGGTTCAGAGAAGCTCACAACACAGTCAGGCACACTCAGTATTTTGGGTATCAATTATCATGTCTGTGACTAGAATGGTCTGATAATTGCTGAGTTTGTTGGTGTTGGTGTGAGATTCCCCCATCAGGCAATGCATCCCTGCTTCTTCAATCCCAGAGTTCAGTGCGGCTCCTGCTTCTTCAATCCCAGAGTTCAGTGAGGCTCCTGCTTTGGAGCCTGGCTCTCCATGGTCAATGCAAATGAAGCTCCATTTACTGTGCTGATGGCTTTTGGATATGGGTAGATAAGGATGTTTCCCATTTCCTACTGTTCTTGGTTTTCAGTTCAAGCAGAGGTTGGAGGATGTGGGGGGGGGGGGCCCAGGCTGGATACTATGCTCTGATTCCTCAAGAACACAGAGCGAACACGTAACAAGTGTTCCAGGATCAATTTGATTGTGGAGTGGAAATGTCTGTGAAAATCTTCAAGAGCATCCCTGCCATGGGTCCAGATGATGAAGATGTCATCAGTGTAGTGTAGGTAAAGAAGAGGTGTTTTGGGATAAAACTTGAGGAAACGTTGTTCTAAGTTGCTCATAAAAATGTTGGCATATTGTGGGGCCATGTAGGTGCCCATAGCAGTGCCACTGACTTGGAGGTATAAATTATTCTCAAATCTGAAGTGATTGTGGGTGAGCACAAAGTCCAGCCACAAGCTGTGCTGTGGCATCATCTAGGATGTTTTTTCTAATAGCTTGTAACCCATCCTTCTGTGGGATGTTGGTGTAAAGAGCTTCTACATCCATAGTAGACAGAATGCTGTTTTCTGGAAGCTCACCAATGGACTGTATTTTCCTCAGGAAGTTCGTGGTATCTTGAAGATAGCTAGGGATGTTGATAACATAGGGTCTGAAAAGGAAGCCCACATAACCAGATAGGCGGGCGGTAAGAGTGCCAATGCCTGAGATGATGGGGCATCCAGGTTTCCTTTTTTATGGATTTTAGGTAGTAGATAGAACATTCCTGGCCATGGTTCTGGTGGTGTTTCTGTCTTTATATGTTCCTGTACTGTCTTAGGGAGTTTCTTGCGTAGGTGTCATAATTCCTTTTGGTATTCTTCAGTGGGGTCAGAGGAAAGTGGTCTGTAGAATGTTGTGTTGGAGAGTTGTTTATAAGCCTCCTGATCATAATCCAATTTATTCATGATGACAACTGCACCTCCTTTGTCAGCCTCCTTAATGGTAATGTCAGAGTTGTTTCTGAGGCTGTGGATGGCATTGCGTTCTGCAGGGCTGAGGTTATGATGTAAAGGATGTCATTTGTCCACGATTTCAGACTTGACATGGTGGCAGAAACAATCAATGTAGAAGTCTAGTCTCTTGTTTCGACCTTCTGGAGGAGTCCACAAAGAATATTTCTTCTTGTAGTGTTTGGAGGAAGGTATCTGTGTGTCGATCGGTGGCGTTACGGACAGAGACATAGCCAGGCCATAGACTGTTTTAGTGGCTGGTACTCCAGAAGGGTGGACTAGTGGGCTTAGCTGGAGGGCTAAGGTCCCAGGACTGGACTCAGAGCAGAGTACATGTGATAAAAAGGCAGAGCACAGACCACCTGGAGGGGACCACTTGAGCAGTAATTCCCCAGTAACACCACCAGAAGGCAACCTCCAAGTGGGGCTAGTGCTGCACCTATTTACCCACTCACTCTTTGAAATTTATGTCTTATTCCTGTTAGAATTTATATAGCCTCAACTTTCAGTCATTTGTTCTCATTATGCTTTTGCTAGAGTTTTGTCCTTTAACAGAAAACATGAGAATAAACATCCAGTTAGGATGTCCAAAATCCTTTGAGATCTCAAATTTACATTTCTAGTCTTGTTTTTCAGAGGCTTCCTCAATGCACTACACTGGGGATCAGCAATCCGGGCTCAGTGAGCCACCTGTGGCTCCTTAAGTGTCTCCTTCTGGCTCCCTGGCAATCTATTCCAGGGACGCAGGTGTGCTCCAGGGACTCCTGGCTGGCCCCAGCATCATGGCCATATCAGGGATGCTGAGGTCACTCTCACCACAACCGCATGAGCTGGAAGCAGCTCGGTGGCTGCACTGCGGCTCCTAGAGCTGGCGGGGGGGGTGTATGGGCAGCACACTCCCTCTATCAATCCCTTTGCTGGTGGGGTAGAGCAGTGCTGCCCTACCTACCCCCAGCCAGCTGTCCCTCCCACAAGTGGCTGGGGGAGAGCTGCAGCTGCACAGGTGGGGCCCCTGGAGTGGCCTGCTCCATGGAGTTCAGGCTGCTTCAGCTTGGCCACTCCAGGCCTGAACAGAGGCCACCTCACCCTCAGGCCCTGGATTGGGCCTGTTCAGCTCTGGAGTGGCTGGGTCAAAGCAGCCTAAACTTCACAGAACAGGCCATTCCAGGGCTCCACCTTCACAAGCTGCAGCTCTGTGCAGTGAGTTACGGCTCTTGGGAGTGACCGCTGGCTAGGGGTAGGTAAGGCAGCACAGCTCCACCCCACCACTGGTGGGAGGGACAGAGGAAGCATGCACTGCCCACATACCCCCTTGCCAGTGCTTGGGGATGTGGTGCAGCTGCTGGGCCAGCTTGGGCTCATGAAGTTCTGGTGGGAGGGTGGGGAGGAAATGGCTTTTCTGCCCTTTTGGGTTTCTGACCCCTGCACTACACCATACTATGCCCCCATTGATTACAATCATTCAAACAGGCCACTTCACTGGTCACTCAAAACATTTCTTTTCCTCTGTTGTACATTTTCTTTCTTCACTGACTCAATTCTGCCCTTCCAGTGTATTGATTCTGCAGCAGGCCTCTTTCTTTCTCTTCTATAAACCATGTGTACGGTTCTGTCTCTGTCTCTTCTTTTTTATCATTCCAGTCCCTCTCTTGAAAAGTATTGCCAGCTGAGACCCAGGAGAGAAGAGTCTGAGTGGAAGACTGTTCCCAGTTTGTAGAGTTTTAGGGAAATTATAATTCAGTAATGAGAGGCAGCATATTCAGAGCTGTGTAAGGAGTCTTTATTGAAAGAGAACTGAGAGAGAGAGGACCCGACAGACAGGTTGCCCTAGCACCTAAACGACCCTCCCATTTATCACTATGACAACCCCAATGACCCTAGGTAGTCCAAAACACCACATATCCCCCCCCTTAATGATAAAGGCCCCCCCCCCCCGGAAATAATAAGAACAAAATAGGAGATGAGGGTAGACTGCCTCATCTACGGTGAACCCCCAGGGAATTATTCTGCCCCATGCAGAGGGGGTCACCACTAGCTAAAGATCCAGCCAATTAGGAGGCCTTCTGTCTTGAGGTGGAATACGGTGAACTTCTGGTGTGCCCACACCACAAGGTGGTATTGTTCTTGGTGTGAACACAGGTACCAGGGAAGTAGCCGGAACACAAGAGGATGTTGTGTCCGGTTGGTCAAGGGAGTCTGAAGGCATTGAAGGGGTTGTTGGAGCAGGAGAGACAGAAACAGTTGTTTCATGCTTTGATGTTGTATCATCAGTAAGGGTGAAGTCAGATATGTCTGCTGGAAATGCATCTTCTTGATGGATATGACAGAGAAGCAACTGATTTACATGCTGTCGCCAAAGTAGGCCACTCACTGTCTGGACAGAGTAGGAAACAGGTCCTGTCTGGGCAACGACCATTGCTGGAACCCATTTAGCTCCTGAAGCATAGTTTCAAGTGAGAACTGGCTGTCCAATACTGAAGGTGCGATCCTTTGTTCTTGGTAAATGTCTGCTGACTTGGTCCTGCTGTTGGCATTGAACCACTTGCCATGTGTCTCGTGGTTTCAACAAATCAAAGCAAGAGCACAACTGCCATCTCATCATAAGAAAAGCTGGAGATGACTTAGTCGTAGCCTGCGGAGTGTTTCTGTAGGACAACAAGAAGTTGTCCAGACACTTCTGAAGGGGTGACTGTCCCTTCGCAGATTTTAGAGCTTGCTTCATAGTCTGCACAAACCTTTCAGTGAGTCCATTGGTGGAAGGATGATATGGTGCTGACCTGATGTGATGTATTCCACTGGCCTTCGTAAAAGTTTCAAAATCCTGAGAAATGACTTGTGGTCCATTGTCACTCACCAGCTGTTCTGGAAGACCATAACGACTAAAAAAGCCATGCAGGGTCTGAATAATGGTTTCCGTAGTAGTGGACTGCATTATAGAGCCTTCTGGCCATTTTGAATGGGCATCCACAGCAATTAAAAACATACATCCTTCAAATGGGACAACAAAAGCAACATGGATAAATTGTCATGGCCTTTCAGGCCAATCCCACAGGTGAAGAGGTGACAACTGAGGCGTGTTCTGGACGCTGTGGCATGAGGTACAAGCCCTAGCCATTTCTTCAATGGCCCTGTCCAAGCCTGGCCACCAGAAATAGCTCCATGCAATTTCTTTCATGTGCACTATGCCTCAGTGACTTGTATGGAGCTGTTCCAACAAACGTGTTCTTAATGAAAATGGGATAATGGCACGCATACCCCACAACAAACACCCAGATTGGGTCGATAACTCTGTCCTCCTAGACACGTAGGGGCGGAGGTCAGGAGAGACCTAAGAGTCTGGTAAGAACGTTCCATACATCATGATATCCATAACTTGTGAGGGTACTGGGTCAACCTGTGTTGCTTCTTTCACTTGAGTAGCCATGACAGGTGTGTTTTCAACGTGTTCAAAGTAAAAGATTCCTTCCTGACCCTGATCTTGATGGTGTGCCGATAAGGGTAGCCTTGAAAGACCATCAGCGTTGCAATGCAAAGAGGATTGCCTATACCTGATTTCACATGTGTATCCAGAAAGTATCAAAGCCCATCGTTGCATCCTACTAGCAGCCAAATGTGGGATGCCTGTGTGTGGCCCCAAAATTGATGTCAGGGGTTGATGGTCAGTGAGAAGTGTGAACTTCTTTCCCCACAGGTACTGATGAAATTTCTGAACACCAGAAACAATGCCCAGAGCTTTGTGTTCAATTTGGGCATAGTTAGTTTCTGCCTTGGTCAAGGAGCATGAAGCAAAAGCGTTAGGCCTCTCTTCACCAGAAGGCATAATATGTGACAATACAGCCCCAACTCCATAAGGGGAGGCATCACAAGCCAACTGTAGGGGCAAAGATGGGTTAAAATGTGTCAGAACCCTAGAGTTTACCAGTGAGTGTTTAGCTTCATTAAATGCAACATCACAGGCTTCAGTCCAGTTCCAGGCCTTTTTCGGCCCCAGAAGCTCATGTAGGGGTTTCAGGAGTGTTGCTAATTGTGGAATAAACTTGCCATAATAGTTCAATAACCCTAAAAAAGAGCGGAGTTGGGTTATGTTCTGAGGTAGTGGAGCATCCACGATAGCCTTAACCTTGGCTGGAGACTTATGGAGACCATCAGCATCAATTATATGTCCTAAATATTCAACTGAGGGCTGGAAAAACTTACATTTGTCTCTGTGAACATGTAGACCATACTCTTCCAGTCTTTGCAGAGTAGCTTCCAAGTTTGTAAGGTGTTCCTCTTCATTTTTGTTAGTGACCAGGATGTCATCCAGATAGCACTGTACTCCTGATAAACCACTGAAAATCTGATCCATTGCCCTTTTGAACAAAGCTGGGGCTGAAGTAATGCCGAAAGGCAAACAACAGTACCTGTACAACCCCTTATGTGTTACGATTGTCAACAACTCCTGAGATTCTTCTTCAAGATGCATCTGTAAGTATGCTTGACTCAAATCAATCTTGCTAAATTTTTGTCTTCCAGCCAAACCTGCAAAGATGTCCTCAGTGCGGGGAAGAAGATATTGTTCTACACATAATACTGGGTTGACAGTGACCTTGAAATCTTCACAAAATCCAAATGGAACCGTCCTTCTTCACTATTGGGACAATGGGTGTCACCCACTAGCTGTGAGTAACTGGCACTAAGACTCCCTCCTTGAATAACCACTCCAAGTTTTCTTCCACCTTGGGTCTGATGGCAAATGGCACCATCCTGGCCTTCAAACATTTTGGCTGGCAATCTGGCTTTATATTTAATTTCACAGTGATTCCCTTCATGCTGCCTAAGTCTTCACCGAAAACAGCAGCGTGTTTCGTTAGTACCACTGCTAGATTCATTTAGTCTTTAGTCAATTGATGTACTTATGACCAATCGAGTGAGATTTTCCTGATCCAAGATCTTCCCGTTAGGGCTGGGTAATTCCCCTTTACCACAAACAGTGGTAGCTTTGCGGTCTCTCCACTGAGTTCTACTTTCACAGCAATAGTACCCAACAGGGGAACAGTCTCTCCAGTATATGTCTTCAAAACAACTACTGTTGGCATAAGTGGCAGATGTCTGAAGTCCTTCTCATGCACAATGTTAGAAATCAGTGAAATGGCTGTGCCAGTGTCCTGTTCCATGCATACAGGTTTGCCTTCCAGCACAGGTGTCACCCAGAATTTACGTGGGCCAGCTGTTATAGACAAAACATGGAGGGAATCTTCATCTTCCAATTGGGTGTCACTGTGATCACAAGCAATGTTCCCTCTAAGCTGCGCACGTGCGCCCACGCGCAGCAGAAATCACTCAGTGGCGCAGCAATCACTGCCAGCAGTGCACCACCGCCAGCAGCCACGGAGCCTAGCCAGCTGGAAGACACAGTCTTCCGGCTGGCAGGCAGCTGGGTCAGCCTACAGCAGTTTGAAATTTCCCACCCTCAGCATGCTGGGGGCGGCAGCAGCCTGTTGCCAGGGAGCGGCTCCAGAGGTCAGACAAGGAGGAAGGGGGGGGGCTTTCGGGGGATCGGAGTGTGGAGCAGGACAAAGGGGGGTTGGCTGGGAAGGTGCCGGGAGTCAGCGAAGTGGGTGGAGAAGCAGCTCGAGCTGGGGATGGCCAGAGAAACTGGCAGATGAGCGGGGAAGGCTCTTGGCCAGGGGTTGCTTAAACTACCCCTGCTGCAGGGTTAGAATGTAATTGCTGGCCTTGGAGCCCTTCAACACAGGTGCCCCCCTGCACGGGAGAACCCACCAATAAATCCCCCAGACACACAGAGCCAACCCCAGACACAGACAGACAGACACACACCCCCAAAGCCAACCCCCAGGCACATAGACAGAGACACACACACACACAGCCAATCCCAGACAGAGAGAGAGAGAGAGAGAGAGAGAGAGACACACACACACACACACACACACACACACACACACACACACAGAGAACCAATCCCAGACAGACATACACACAGAGCCATTGATGCAAGCACTAAGCAATGTCAGCATAGCAACTTGTCTTGCACCCAGTATGTAGTATAATGAACAAGGAGTTCTGTGGCACTTAAAAGACTAACAATTATATTTATTACATGAGCTTTTGTGGGAGAAAAATCCCACTTCATCAGACTTGCATCC
>ML682108.1:455496-468595 GCA_007922195.1 Podocnemis expansa | reverse complement strand
CAGACTTGCATCCTAAGTTCCTCCATCTTCAAAGCATCAGATGAACTGAATTTTCTCCCACAAAGGCTCATGCAATAAATATAATTGTTAGTCTTTAAGTGCCACAGGATCCTTCTTTGTTTTACTGAACTAGACTAACACAGCTGCCCCTTTGTATCTTGAAAGGATAGGATTCCATCTAACCAAGTTTTTTTAAACTTCTTCATTCCTGAAATAGATGAACACCATAGTATGAATACACAGAATATGTTGCACTCAGGTTCATGTGAATGCATCTTCGTTTCTTTCATGATAGATTGTTTAGTGTTATGTGTAAACATTCTGGTTCATAACTTCAGGAAGTGCAACAATGTTCTCCATGTAGGGTTGTAAGCAGAATCCATTGCAATAAAGTAGCAGCAACATAGCAGAAAAACATATCTGGAAATTCTGTTCTTTCAGTCTATTTTTCTCTTGTTATTCACAACATTGTATAATTGTACCCCTCCTTTTTCACTAGTCCATTATGGGCTTTGTCAGAAAAAGAAGGGAAACTACTTGCTCAAGTAAATGGCAGCCTGAATTTCCAAACTCTGCTAAAATGGTCATATGGGCAACAAAATTAATAACTGTACAGTAGAGACAGGGATATCTATAAGTTCTTTGTTGATAAAAGGCTCTACAATTTCAGGAAGGGTTAAATCATAGGATCAGGAGGAATTCTTAAATAAGAAGTATGTTTAATTGAGGATTACTGTCTGGTTCTGACTAACCTGCGTGCTAGATTTTATTTGGCTAATGTCTGACATTGTGCAGGGGTTTCAAACTCAAATCACCATGATGGCCAGGCTGCATGAGGACCAGTACACTAGCCCGAGGGCTGCACCACTGAAACCTTTTCATGTAGCAATATTGCAAATACTGGTAAAAATGGTGTCATTGGGGGCCACAGAAAATAGCTTTAGAAGCTGCATGTGGCTGTGAGTTTGAGACCCTTGACATAGTGTGACAAGAACTCAAGCACTAAATCTGCCTCTCAGGCTTCCAGTGAATTTGGAGGGTAGAAAAGAAAGATATTTCTAATCTAATTCTATTTGCTTGCTTTTTGCTAATTTACAGTCAGTGTTTCCTTTAAGCTGATGATACAGCTGAGCAAGCTGTTGGATGCAATGGGGGGGCTGGCAGGCAGTAGGGAAGGGGGCCCAGTGAGAGTCGGGGAGCCAGCAGGGAACTTGCTCAGCTGCCTCCAGAACTTGCTCAGCTGCATCATCGACTTAGAGGGAACACTGATCACAAGTATTCTGCTCTACTGCATGCAGAATTTCCCTCTTAGTCTGCCAAACGAATGGCCCATTTTTCTCAGGTCTGCCTCTTCTGTTTCACTCATACTTCCTTTGTTTGCAGGTACAGTCAATGTGCCCTCTCTTACCACATTGTCGACACAGTAATTCCTTAAACTGGCACTCTGATGTGAGGTGACCCTGCTTCCCACACCAGTAACATTCCTGTCTCCCCGGTGCCCTGTGGGCAGGTTGTAGAGGTACTTTACATACGCTGACCCCCAATCTGTTGCATGTCTTGGGTGACGCATTCCATGGAGACAGCAATTTCCACAGCCTTCTGCAAGATGAGTTCACCTTCAGTCAATAGGCGTTTCTGTGTTGATTCACTGTGCAGACCACACGCCATCCTGTCACACAGCATTTCCTCTAGCATGTTCTTGAAGTCACAGTGTGCTGCCAACTTCCACAGAGCTGCTACAAACTGTACAACTGGTTCACCTTCACTTTGGTTCCTTTGGTAGAACCTATACCTCTCTGCAGTTACTAGTGGCTTCGGGGAAAAATGTGCTCCCAGAACTTCCACTAGGTCCCCGTAAGGTTTCTGGTCTGGCTTCTCCAGGTAAAGCAAATCACATAGCAAATTATAAGTCTCAACTCCAATGACCATTAGAAAAACTGGTACCTTCTTCTCATTAGTTATGTTGTTTGCTATTACAAAATTTTGAAATTGGGCTGTATCTGTCTGCCACAAGTCTGCCGAATGATCAAATGCTTCAGGGGCCATAGTAAGTAAAGCCATGATGCCCTCTTGTGGTTATTGTTTGTCTCTTCACTTAACAGCAGGCAGATCAGCTTTCAGAATAGCCATCTAGCCCTTAAGCAAATAGATCAGCTTTCACAGCTATAACCCAAACCCCATGCAAGCAGTAAAATAAAGTTTTGCTTCTTACATTGCATTCTGGTTTTCCAAAGTTGCCAGGATTGTTGAGGATAGCTAACTCCATCACAAATCCCATCCTCTGTCACCAGATGTAACCACCTTAAAGAGAGAGAAAAGGAGGTTGCACAGGTGCATTTGTCAGGGACGGATCCCATATGCGGGGGTTCTGGCCTTAAATCACCTACCAGCTACGGTAATCATGAGCCGGGGAAAAGTGGTTCATTGTTCGTTGTTATGGCGTTTTTCCCTTCCAGGGAAAGGGAAGGTAGGTAAATGGGGTAGAGACCCAACTAATGAGAACTCTCTCAAGCACACCTACCCAAGCTGTGGACCAACTGAGGATAAGGAATACTGGAGGGTTTATTTCTCCACTGGAAAGTGTGAGTGATTGACCAAGCATTTACGCCTGGTGGTCGATCACTGAGAGTTGATCCTGTACTTGGCAGGCAGGGGTGGTTTGCCTTCTCTCTGGGCTCAGGAAGAGGTTGAAATACCACCGAGCTGGGAGCATAAACCTTGGATCCCTGATTGGGGATCGTTTGGATGTGAACTATATGGATCAGCTAATTCACGCTGGTGATATAGGAAAGTGATTAGTTAGTGCGGAGTATAAGGAAAGGTGAAGGGCTGCATCCTACAGATAGGGGATAGAAGAGCAAACACCTTCCAGGAGAGAGAAACGAAGAGAAAGAGGTCCCTGTCGATGAAAGGCCCCTTGAACATTCATTCTGAAGGATAGGGAGTTGGAGGCTTGGCCTCGGTAGAGTGTGCATAAGCGTTACTCCCAGGTATAGGAAGGGCACCCAAGGGGGAAAAAACCCGTAATGGGCAAAGGTGAAGCGATGGACTCTTCGAAATGTGGAAGGGTGGTGCTGCGTGTAAAAGCAGGGAAAATGGGGGCTTTCCCTCTGGTAGATTGTCGGGTATAAAGGCGTGATAGCTCTCTGAGCTGGAGTCGGACCCATTAGCTAGAGGTTGCCTGAGCGGGTTTGGGCCACAGGCTTCCATTCTATCTATTAAGCTATTAGTGGAGGCTTAGCAACCAGGGGAGTCAAGTCCTCTTGCTCATTGGAAGTATTAAGGCCCTTAGAAGGTATGAATATGGCCTGGGTTGAAGCTAGGCCCTGCCCAGGAGACAGAAGGGGAGAGAGGCTGTCTGTCAGCTCGTAGTAAGGGTCCCCAAGTCAGTGGGCACTCTCCAAGGCAGTGGTTTTTGGAAAGGTGGTTGGTAGCCAGTCCGGCAGGTTATAACCAATACTGCTGGCTAGTGGGCTAGGATCCCCTCCCCGAAATTGTGCGGGAGGGCTGTGGACGGGAGGGTTCTCAAGCTAGATTTCAAACTCAAGTTGTGGTGGTGGGGATAAAGTCCTCCCCAGTGTTGCTGGGGAGGGAGGATGGGGGGGATCGGTGTGTTACCATGGAAGACGCCCTGCGTGTAGGAGGCCCAGATATTTTAACTCCCCCCTAGGATCATGAGCAGTACTGAAAATGGCAAAGGTCCCTGGTGGGAAGAGAGCGTCGCCCCCAAAGGGGAGGTCAAGGACCACCTGTTGGGAGGCCGGGGGCACTCTAGCTTCCCGTAGCCAGACTGCATAGAGCAGGGTCACAGCTGAGGCCATATTTCAGGCTGCTGTATCCACTGTGTCCCAGGCCAACAAAAGGAGTTCCTGGGAGGCTATTTTACCCTCCTCAAGGAAGGCATCATACTCTTCACTCACCTCTAATGGGAGTAGATGTCTAAATTTATTTATTGACTCCCACACATCCAGCATATATCTGCCTACCAAGGCCTGATTGTTTGTGACCCACAACTGGAAGGCTGAGGAGGAGTATACCTCCCGGCCCAGCAGCTCCAGCTCCTTTGTGTCCTTCGATGTTGGGAGGGGATCGCGGGAAACTTCCCCCACCCCTAAGACCGCTTCTACCACCACTTGAGGTGGGGTTGGGTGGTGGATGAGGGAGGGGCAGTTGGACCCCAGGACTCGGTACTTGAGGCCCACTATATCTGAAACCAGGGAGATGGAGCCCGGCTTTTGCCAGCGAGATGAGGCCAAGTCCCAAACGCTGGGGTGGACAGGAACTGTGACCAGTTCTGCTGCAGAGAACACTGGTCTGAAAAAGGTGTCCATGGACTCTTCGGAGGACTGTACCTCCATTCCCATGTGGGCAGAGACATGGCGCAGGAGGTCAAAATGTGCCAATAGATCCCCTGTGTAAGAGCATGGCACCGGATTTAAAGCCCTCAACGGTGCCAGGTGGGACTGTACCAGCGTGGCCACAGAGGTCTCGTGAGGGCACCATTCTTGGGGACGGTACTGAAAGGACAATGGCACCGAGGGCCGGTGCCAGGGCTGTTTGGAGCCCTTTGAGGTCCTTTCCACGGGGCTGGAAGAGGGGGAAACGTCTCAGGACCCTCGGTGCAGAACCGGGCACAGAAGGGTAATAGGATGCTGTGGGGATGGCTCAACAATACCAGGACTCACTGAAGTGGTGGGGAGTCCGGCCCCGGCCATGGAGAAAGGGCATGGTGCCATTTATGCTGTGCCCAGACCTTTGAAATGAAGGCTGGTTTCCCTCTTCTAGGAGGCACCAGAGAGGGAGGTGTAGGCAGTAGGAGGAGCACCCTTGCTGCCTCAACTGCCTCCGAGGTTGTCAGGATCAGCACCACCCTGCTCGGTCCTGAGGAAAGCCCCGTGTCAAAGATGTGGAGCTGTGCTGGCGCCATGGTACCGATATCGGTACTGAGCTACTCCTGCATCCCCTATTGGCATGGTGCAGGATGGGTTCTGGGGCCAAGCTGGCATGTGGTGCCGCAGGAGACCCCAAGGCCTTGGGGCATGAGTGTCAAGCCTGCTCAGAGGCCAGGCCATGGCACCTTTTCTCTCTTTCCTTGGTTTAAAGGACAGGCAGATGGAGCAAGCAGTGACCATGTGGCTTTCGCCCAGGCACCGGAGGCACTTCTCATGTTGATCATCCCACGGGAAGGCCTTGCCGCATTTGGCACAGGGTTTAAACCCTGGCATGGTGGACGGCGTAGGAGCACGATGTTCTGGCCCGAGAAGGGAAACTTTCTTCAGTGGAACTAGGTCCATGAATAGGTGTTCCCAATTGAGTGAAAGGTTCATAAAGTGAACAAAGGAGACAGGCTGCTTGCGAAGCGCAAGGAGCAGGCAGTTCCACAACTGACGATAAGGTGGAAGAAATGACACTGGGGAGGGGCCGGGCAGTGGCCACATATATACCACAGGGTGGCGCAGGGGGCGGTGGCCGCCTGCCCTTTTCTGACAGGCTAGGGCAAAAAGTTGCGACTAATCGTGCACTCCGGCACAGATACACCTATTACGGAATGTATCTAAGCAGTGCTCTGTGACCTGGGCCTCCTGGGATAACCTTCTGAACGTGCCAAAATCAGGGCATGCTGCAACACCAGGGGCCCTAACCCCTAACCGCTGATGGGTGATACTTAAACCAGTCTTCCAGTCAGTAAGAAAACATGCTTCTGACTAATCACTCTGGTCATCACCAAGCATAAAACAAATAGAAACAGCCCCCTTTCTGCACATCAGATCCTATGGTCACCTCTAGCCACTGGGTGTCTTTAAGAAATAGGTTCTCCTGACCCCAAAGGGTCAGCCACATCACCCAGAACAATATAGGCTTGGATCTTAGCCAAAATACCATGCTGCTAGCCATTCCTTTAGTAACTACAACTAAGGTTTAATATAAAAAGAAAACAAGCTACATATGACAGATGTTAAAGGGTCAAAGTGAATCACAAATATACAAATGATTTAGAGTCCATAGAAAACAAATCCTTGAAGATCCTGTAGTTTGCAGATTAGTCCCACTCCTCCAGTGTGCACCCAGCAGCAGCAGCAGCAGCTGGGTGGGTCTCAGTCCTTTGTTCAGTTCCAGAGGCAGGTGTGGTTGCAGATAGACCAGAGACTAAAGACAAAATGGAGAATGGGCAATGGCCTTTTATCTCAAAGTCCTTGCCAGATCAAAAGAAGGTGGGCCACAAGGTCAGTCTGGGTAACTGGTCAAACAGGTTTCCTCTTGGGCCCACTGTAGCTGGGAGCCCCCTCCTGATGGGCCATTAACAGGACCATAGGTTGCAGACACCCCGCCTGGGATTGCCTCAGCTCAAACAACTTGGAACACACACAAAAACAAATAGATTTCTAATCTCCAATACAGGCATGATACCTACATAGAAATCATATAATCATTCCTATCAAATTACTGCCTTTCTATTGATACCAAACGTGACATATCACATATGGATAATTGTAAATATGAAATATCAATATGAAAAATAATCATAAACAGTCCCCTAGACCCAGACAGCGTCACATGCTCAAAGAAGAACTGTCAGTGAAAACAGCTCAACTGACAGACCAGCATCCTCATCCAAACAGTAAGATTGCTTCTGTTTTTTACATTGACCTCTATTTTAATTTTGTTCTGAGGGTAGCCAATTTCATCCCAGTGTCATTGCCAATTTGTTATGGTGAGTCTTTGTATTCAAGAAGATATCAGGAACACACAGAGAGAGGGGTTCATGTTTATATGTGGTTTTATTGGGAAACTAAGAACCAGTCCAAATTGGCTGAGCTAACATCCTAATAATCAAACTCTGCTATGGCAAGAAGTGACCTGGGTTGCTATAGAACTGATGCAATTAGTTGAAACACACAAATACACAACAGGAAGAAAGTGGGGGTAAGGGACTGAAGTCTCTGGTTAGGTGGGGTGAGAGCAGAGGATGTGGAATGCTGATGTGGCTGTGGGGTTTCTTTTGGATCGATTGCTGGCATGTTCTGAGAAAAGTAGGACGGAGAAAGTGGGTTGCAGCCAAAATGACTGCTGCAGTGAGAAGATGGAGACGTTATGTTAACATGAGCATGATAAGTGCAGGGCCTTCCCCTTTATAAGACAATAGCCATACCCAGACCCTTTGTGTGTATCCCCCTAGGAAGAAGGGGACTGCTCCAAAGGGCTGTAACTGAGCAGACATGGAGATAGCAAAGGTAATACCAAAGGAGCGTATTGAGAGAGAACACTGTTTCAATAAGCAGTCACCTCTGGAAGCTTTTGATGGTTAAATCAGTCCCCCGTTAGCCCCCCCCCCCCCCCCCAATGAGCAAGGGCCCAGGAAAATTTGTCTCGGCTCTAGGATTTTAGGCAAATCCCAGAAATCCTGGTTTCCTCCTACCAGCCTGTCAATCACGGTGCAGCCAAGGACTTCTCTGCTGCAAAGTCTGCAAGTGAGTCCTGGTTTGCAGGCATGCTAGCCCATACAGCACAGTGATGGGAAGACATGGCAGTTCCGTGGGTGTGCCCTCACTTTCCTGTGTGGCACAGCATGTCCACAAAGCAGGGGCCCAGGGCAGGCTGTGCAGTCAGCACATCCAGCTAAGTCATGGGTGCTCTCTGACACACAGTTGGTTTTGGATGGGTTAATATTTTTCTAGTTACCTCATGTTGGGCTCTGGTCCTATGGAAATACAAACCATCTGGTCCTAATATTTCTGTAATAGCTGTCTGAGTCTGTGGGAATGTTTGGCTCACATTTAAAAAAAAATTATTCATTTGAAAAGGCCTGTTGGAGGCAGCAGGCTCCAAACCCAGAAGCAGTGAGGAGAGGGGAGGCTGACAGATGTAACTGTGCCTCTGTTCCTTTTTCTAGATTTGCTCAAAAGGGTCAAGGAGCACAAAACACAGTGAGAGTTCTTTCTCAGCAAGTCTAGTCTGTAAAGCAGGAAAGAGGCCCTTTTCACAGATATCTGGTGCCTCAGCTGTCTCTGGTTCCGCTCTTTGATGCAGACCTACTTGCAAAGCCTTTAGTAAAGGGAAGGTGAACAAGTGTCCTGAGGGGACCTAGGATTTAAATCCCAGATTGAGCCATGTGTTGGAAATACAGAGGGGGGGGGTCTCACAGTTCAGTGCAAATCCACTTGATCATCCCAAAGAGACAACCGAGGTTTAGTGCAGCAGGAGAGTTTTAAGATCCACTCCCTGGAGCAGACACGAGGCAGATACTCACCAGCAACTACAGATTTAATAACAGAAGCATTGAAGCAGGCACACACCCCTGCAACAAACCACGCTGACAAGTCTGCCCACATATCTGCACAATAGATCCCATCATAGGCCCTAATCAAGCCTGCTACTCCATCAAAGGCTCATTTACCTGCTCATCTACTAATGTGGTCTGTGCCATCATGTGCAAGAAACGCCCCAACACCTTATATATTGGACAAACAGGACAATCGCTGCGTAAAAGGATAAATGAACACAGAGCTGATATCAGAAATCACAAAACAAAGAAATCAGTTGCTGAGCACTTCCATCTTTCTAATCACTCGATGAATGATTTGTTAACGACTGTCATCAGGGATGTGGCTGGGACATCAAGACTTCAAAGAGAAACAGCTGAACTTGAATTAATATGCAAGCTAAATTCTGTGAAAGCAGGACTTAATCAAGACTATGGGTTCTTTTCCCATTACAAAAGGTAATATGACTTCAGGTTTCCCATGGTTTGAACCTAATAACTGCTCTGATTTGCTGTTACTGTATGACCTGATCCTGTGTTTTACACTCCCTTGCATTTATTTTCACTCCTTTCTGTAAGTTCACCCATCTTCAAAGCATCTGATGAAGTGGGATTTTCTCCCATGAAAGCTGATGCGAAAAATAAATCGGTTAGTCTCAAAGTGCCACACGACTCCTTGTTGTGTTTTTGCTGGACTAGACTAACATGGATATCCCTTTGGAAAAAAACAAGGCAGAGACCCCACCTAGCACACATCTCCCATGGGGGCACAGCTTGGTGTGCAGCACTGCATCCTTCAGCTATTGGGCTCCGTGAAGCAAAGAGAAGGAGACTCCAAATCCTCTATGCCATCAGCCAGCATCCTCACCACACCCACACTTGGCAGGGCTGCTCTGTGCCTGCAACCACAGTATCTCAGTGGGTATGTCCACACAAGGTTTTTATTTCGAAACAACAGTGCTTGTTTCAAGACCATGCCAGGACCCATGAGGCCTGGGAGCTCCAGGGGGCAGGTAGCACTGCTAGCTGCCCCTATTATGAAGAGCTCCATGAACTCCTGGGGCTGGAGCCCAGCAGTCTTCCCACCAAAGCCATGGATACAGGGGCACGCCAGAGCCCTCCTCTGGCCCGAAGGCTGCAGAGACAGGGTCGGAAGTCTCTGTCAGGGAGCCTCCTGCCGCACCACCATCAGTGGTGGAGGTTACCCCCAGCAGCCCGGAGGTGTTCCCTGGCCCTGAGGCGGAAAGCAGCACCGAGGAGCAGGGGCTGACACCATCCTGGCCCCTGCTGACTCCAAAACAGACACCGGGACATCGTGCTATACCTCTGGAGCCCCTGGGGGTGAGTATTCCCCTCCCGCAGAGGCATGCAGGGCTGGGCCTGTCCAGGTCATGGGCAGCGAGGGGGTACAGGGCCAGGCACTGGGGCAGGTACGGCACAGGGTTGGCGAGTGCAGAGGCCCTCCCATGGCCACGGGTACCTGAGAGACAGGTGGCACCAAGGTCACAGGCCCCTGTGTGCCTGCAGGGTGGTTAACAGGGGCTGGGTGTCAAAGATGCAGCCGCATCTTGGGCGGGGTGGAGACCATGCAGGCCACACAACTGGCAAGTGGCCTTGGGAGACTCCCTAGAGCAAGGCGTGCGTGAGTCCAGCTCACCCTTGTGGGCACCACTAGCATGTGTGCCTCCAGGGTACGATTCCCAGATGTCAGGCAAAAGGAGAACATGGTCCCCTTTTTACTGTCCTGTTCTTCCATTCATCCTCACATTCTCTATCTGACAGGCAGTTTAAAATACAGAATTTTGTCAGGCTTTTTACTGTAGGGGTTAAGTATCCTGGAATGCCATAGAATACTTATTTGTACAGGAAAGTGTTCCAGGGCCCCCTAAACACCGAAGAATATCACAGCCATGCTACATTTTCTCCCATGTGTCCTCCAATTTCCTCCTTTTTGTACTTTCCTGGCCTCCTTGCCAGGCTTTGGGATCCAGTAGCCCTACCCCAGAGCAATGTCCCATGGGATCCTGAGTCCTGCTGACAGTCAGGGCAGAGGTCTGTGCTGCAGACAGGCTGAACACAGACAAGGCCAGCAGGCAGCAGGGGCCAACTGTGTTTTCTGCTTCCCTCCAGCAGGTTGCCCAGCTGCTCGCTGTCTACCACCACCTACCCAACGCCCCAGCCCGAGGCCACCACGCCGGAGGAGGAGGAGGGACCCCGGACACGGGGAGAGATCCTGGAGAGCCTCGAGGAGCTGGGGGAGTGGACCAAGGCGTCCACCCAGGCCTGGCAGCATGAACAAGCCAGGCGACAGGAGTCGGCCCTCCACCTGCTGCAGCAGGCTTCAGCGACAGATGACAGGGTGGTCGCCGCCCTGCAGCGCCAGGCGTGGGCCATCGAGCGTCTGAGTGACCGCCTGCCCTCCGCAGTGGAGGTGATTGGCACCAGCCTCCACCAGCTGGTGGAGCAGACGGCCCCTCCAGCAGCTGCAGGGGGTCCGCCACCTGGCCATCCCCAGAGGCGACCCCAGACCCAGGGCGGCCGTGGGCAGGGGCAGGGAACACCACCACCCCTGGACCCCCCCCCCACAGGCCCTGCCTAACGTCTCCCCTGCCACCCAGACTCCCCCACCCCTCCCCCCAATCTAACTCCTCCTTCCAAGTTGCTGGCCCCCCCCAGACCGCCCCCATACTGCCCCATCCCATAACCCTCCCCAGCCCTTCCCTGCCCCAACCCCTCTTTTGTTAGTAAATGTTTGAAACCTATTCTTGATTTTGAGTGGTTTTATTGGGGTAGTTCACAGTGCTGGTGGATGGGTGGAGGCTGGCTGTGGGCGAACAGGGGAGAGGGTGGTGTGGGGCAGGGCAGGCCTGGCTCTCAGAGTTCCTCCAGGGCTCGCACGGGAATGTGTGTGGTGTCCAGGATACCCGCACAATTGGGAAAGCCCAGTGTGGCCATGCCGGGAATGGTGTCCTGCAGCTCCCCTTGTGTGACCAGGCATCGCAGCAGGATCTGGTTGATGGCCCTGGTGACCTCCATGAGAATGTTGCCGGTGGTGGACCTCCCAATGCCAAAGAGGTGTGCCACAGACCTGTGCGACTCCGGAGTGGCCATCTTCCACAGGGTGATGGCCACTCTTTTGTCAAAAGGGATGGCAGGCCTCATGGTGGTGTCCCTTCAGCGCAGCAGCAGGGCAAGTTCTGCTACCAGGAGGTTGAAGCTGGCCCTGCTCATCCGGAAGTTCCTCCTCCACTGGTCGTCCCCCCAGGTTCACAGCACTACCTGCTCCCACTAGTCTGGGCTGGTCTCCCAGGCCCAGAGCTGGCAAGGCACAGAAGGGGGCAGGGGAACTAGCTCTGCTCTGCAGCCCAGCTGGATGACAGCCTTGGGCACAGGCTGGGCACCATCTGGGTCTGCAAGCAGAGTGTCCCACATCAGCAGGGCACTCTGCAGGTGGGTAGAGGGTCTCTGTGTTGCATGTCGCTGGCTGGGCAGCCAGGCAGTGTCCATGTCTGTTGCTTGCAGAGTCCTGCTAGCTAGAATGGACAGGGAAGTGAGGTTGGGGACAGCTTTTTATAGGATGGGCTGGCAACATGGCCACCAACATGGCCCAGGGAAGCAGCCATGTTGCCACACCTCCCATGGTGCCTTCCCCTGAAGCGAAATAGCAAGTCCACAGTGTGGACATGCTATTTTGATTCCCGCTTTTCCCTTATTTCGATTTGGTTTTTGGTTATTTCGAATTAAGTTGTTTTGAAATAAGCGCTTTATTTCCAAATGACTTGTTTCAAAATAACTTATTTCGAAACAACGCCCTGTGTGTGGACATAGCCAGTGGGTATTGAGAGGGCAATGAGCTGTGTGCAGGGGAAGCATGTGCCCTAGCTCTAACTTGAATAAGAGATCAGGGAGACATAGGGATCGTTAGAAGGGGGGTGGCCCCATCTTGTCTTGGCCCACTCCCTTGAGGAGTGAAATCACTGTTGTTGTTAGTCTTCTAGAGGATTCAAATCTGGGTGTGTGTTCGTGGGGAGTGGAAGCATGGCCCTTTATATCTGCCTCTCCCCACACTTCCTGGGGAGCAGACCAAGGCCAGCCCCATTCTGGGAGGAAGCTCAGATGGGTTACAAATTCAGCTCCTGTCAGTGACACAAGCCTTCAGCAGCGCTCTACACCAGTGTTTCTCAACCTTTAGTGGGGAACATCTGAAATTATTAGTGGGGAACATCTGAAAATATTAATTACTTTATGCAGAACACCTGATGACAATGTTCTCAAAAAAGCCAATGTATACAGGCTGTAATGTATGTAATACCTGTGTGCCGTGCATTCCTGCAAAAATGATTTAGGAAACAAAATGAAATACAATTTCATGACCATGTCATGCATTTATTTCTAAAACCCAGATGCGTATGTATACAACTGAAAATATTATTTAAGTTTTAATGGGAATTTTGGGCCTGTATGACTGAACAAAGTTCATCTATTCTTCAGGTTTGTCAAAGAAAGTCTTACCATGAATGTTACATTGAAGCAGTTTCAATGCTGGTGTAACCGGGGGATGGACCCGCTCTTGTGGGGAACTTTCCAGGCTTTGTATACCACCCCGGTGAAGGTGGGTAGCAAAAGGATCTGAGTCCCTGCTCCCACTTCCTTTACCCCAAGGCCTGCCTGATCTCAAAGGCTCACCTCCCAATCTCCTGTTTGGAGGAGTCTCTGTAACCCCGACAAGGCTGGGCCCCAGGATTCCTGGGGGCTCGACCCCCCACTCTTATCGTGGTCTCTCAGGACAGGCCTAGGGTGTCCCCACTCCGGGGTGCTGACCACACTGACCACTCTTCT
>ML682108.1:429703-455486 GCA_007922195.1 Podocnemis expansa | reverse complement strand
AAGCATACAGAAATAAAAAGAATAACCCAATAAGAAAATAGAAAAAAGTGGAAAAAGGTGAACAATAAACCCCCAGCGCCACTGCCTGGTGTGGGAGCACTACAAACAGAGTCTCTGGGGCCTGAGGAACAGTCTCAGTCTGTCCTCCACGTTGCAAGCCCTCTGCCCAGGCCTGGCTGCGACTGGATGATCCAGGGGGCCAGATGCAGGCCCCGGCTGTGGCCACACGTCCCCAAGCTCCAGGGGCAGGGCCCTTCTTCCCAGCGTCAGCCCCCCTTGGCTACTCCCCAGCTGCTCACCACACCCAGCTCCAGATGGCTGCAACTCCGGCTCCCAGCTGCTGCTCTGGTTCAGTGTGGCTCCTCTGGCCCTCCTGCTGTGGGGCTGCACAGATGAGCTCAGCACCTTGGGCTCCTTCTCTGGCCTCCTGCCCCAGCTTCAGGCACCTCTGGCTCTGTCACTGCCTCCAGCTCTGCTCTGCTCAGCTCCACTTGGCTTTCTGCTGGTCCAGCTGCTGTGGGTCCCCTCTGCACAAATCAGCTCAGCCCGGCCTCTCTTCCTGGGTCCTCTGGCTCCCAGCTGCTGGCTGCTTAGTGCTTCCTCCTTAGCTCGGCCCCCCACACACACTGGCTTGCCCAGGCATGTCCAGCCTGCAGTTTCAGCTCAGGGGCGGGGAGTGCTTTCAATCAATCAGGCCATCATGGGACACTGGCCTCTCCCACTGGCCCTGGGGCTGTCTGTTTCAGAGTCCTGCTTCCAGGCAGGCGTGGCCAATCAAAAGGCCCATTCACTCTCAGTATGGGGCTATCAGTCCCCTTACACGCAGTAACAGCAGCAAGCAATTTAAAATGACCCAGCCACAGCAAAGTGGTGGCAGATGCCATCAAGCAGGGCCATCCCTAGGGCCCCAGGGTCAATTGCCTGTGAGGCACCCATGACTCCACATGCTGGAGGGGGGAAGGGCAGGCTGGCCCAGAAGCTGGACCCCATGCTTCAGCCTCTACTGAGCCAGCCACTCCACTCCTGTGGGCAGAGCAAGCTGGTCTGGGGGATGGGCTCCACTCTCTCACTCTGACACTGGGCTGGCCCTCCAGGGCAGAACAGCTGGCCCAGGGGAGGGGCAGGAGAGCAGAGCCCTGCCCCTGGGTTGGCCCACTCCACTCCTGGGCCAGCTGTTCCCTGTCCTGTGGGTGGGGAGGGCCAGCCTAGAGCAGGAGCTGTGTTCCACAACCCCTACAAAGGGAGCAGGGTGGGGTTGGGGGCAGCACAGCCATGGGCGGGGGGGGGGGGCTGCAGTGTGTGCTCTGCACTGCGGTGGTTACAGCAGAACAGCGCAGAGTCATGGAACTGCAGGGCCTGGGATGATTGCCCCTCTTGTGCCCCTCCCCCCAGGATGGTCCTGCCAACAAGCACCTGGAAGCTTTGCTGCAACTAAGGCATTTTAAATCCCTGAGAGGACCCATGATACTCCTTCCCCTTGCTCCACACAGGGGAGGGGTTGAGGTTTGTTATGGAACTCTTTCACTGTGTCTGCAGAGCACTAGTGTTCCATGTAGCACCAGTTGAGAAACACTGCTCTACTCAGCTGGGAGCTGGGAGCTTTTGTTCTGCATCTATGGCACATACTGGACTTCAATTTCTTCTCCCAGTGCACTGGCTGGACCCTAGGCAAGACCTCAGCTTACCACAGAGCAGAACTTCCCTACAGCGAGCCCCTCACAGTTCTTTCTCCAGCCCCCACACCCTCAGCCTTCTCCTCCTGCTCTCCCTACAGTCATGTGCAAGAAGCCTTCTAGACTCATAGACTCTAAGGTCAGAAGGGACCAATATGATCATCTAGTCTGACCTCCCGGCACACTGCAGGCCACAAAACCTCACCCACCCACTCCTACAATGAACCTCAAACCCATAACTGAGCTATTTTAAAGTCCTCAAATCAGGATTTAAAGACTTTAATACAGAGAATCAACCGGCAAGTGAGACATGCCCAATGCTACAGAGGAAGACAAAAATCCCCAGTGCCCAAGCCTATCTGCCCTGGGGGAAAATTCCTTCCCGATCCCAAATATGGCAATCAGTTAAACCCTGAGCATGAGGGCAAGCCCACAACAGCCAGGTCAAGAAGAACTCCTCTGAAGTAACTCAGAACCCACTCGATCCAATGCTCCTTCCCAGGTCACTATCATACCCATCACCAGTAGTAAAAGCCAGACAATGGCCAAGCTACACTGTCCATCATATCATTCCCTCCATAAACTTATCAAGCTCTGTTCTGAAGGCACGTAAAGTTGTTGCCCCCACCACTTCCCTTGATAAACTATTCCAGAACTTTACTCCTCTGATGGTTAGGAATCTGCGTCTAATTTCAAGCCTAAATTTTCTGAAGGACAGTTTGTATCCATTTGTTCTCGTGTTCACATTGGCACTGTATTCAAATAATTCCTCTTCCTCCCTTGTATTGATCCCTCTAATGTATTTATAAACAGCAATCATATCTCCTCTCAGCCTTCTTTTGAGAAGACTAAACAAACTAAGCTCTTTAAGTCGTCTCTCATAGGGAAGATTTTCCATTCCACGAATCATCCTTGTAGCCCTTCTTTGCACCTGTTCCAGTTTGACTTCATCTTTCTTAAACATGGGTGACCAGAGATGTACACAATACTCCAAGTGAGGTCGCACCAGGGCCTTGTATAACGGTACTAACACCTCCCTGTCTCTACAGGAAATACCCCTTCTGATGCACCCCAGGACCTCATTAGCTTTTTTCACTGCTACATCTCATTTGCTACTCATTGTCATTCTGTGATCAACCAGTACGCCCAGGTCCTTCTCCCCCGTCACTTCCAGCTGATGCATTCCCAACTTATAAGAAAAAATCCTGTTATTTGTCCCTAAATGCATGACCTTGCACTTCTCGTTGTTGAAGTTCATCCTATTTCTAATGCTCCACTTTACAAGGTCATCCAAATCATTCTGTATGCTATACCAATCCTCCTCTGTATTGGCAATACCGCCCAGGTTGGTGTCGTCTGCAAACTTAAATAGCACATTCCCAATTATTGTGCCAAGGTCAGTAACAAAAAGGTTGAATAAGATGGGTCCCAGGACCAACCCTTGGGGAACTCCACTAGTAATCTCCTTCCAGCTAGACAGTTCACCTTTCCCCCCAAATTAACTAAGAAATTCCTTGTGTAGAACTGTATCAAATGCCTAGCTGAAATCTAAGTAAATTAGGTCCACCACATTCCCTTTATCCAAAAAAATCTGTTAGCTTCTAAAAAAAGGAGATCAGGTTGGTCTGGCATGATCTACCTTTTGTAAAGCTGTGTTGTATTTCATCACAGTTACCATTTTCCTCGTTATCCTTAAGTGCTTTCTCCTTCAAAATTTTGTCCAAGACCTTGCATACTGCTGAAGTCAAACTGACAGGCCTGTAGTTACCTGGATCACCTTTACTCCCTTTCTTGAAAATAGGGATTACATTAGCAATTCTCCAGTCATAAGGTACAGCCCTTGTGTTCACTGATACTTTAAAAATCCTTGCTAAAGGGCTGGCAATTTCATGTGCAAGTGCGTTCAAAATTCTTGGATGAAGATTATCTGGACTCCATGATTTAGTTCCATTAAGCAACTAAAGCTTTGCTTCTACCTCAGATATGGTAATTTCCACTTCTACATTCTCATTCCCATTAGCTGCCCTACCTCTGTCCCCAGTCTCACCATCACCCTCATTAAAGACAGAGGCAAAGAACTTATTTAGATATTCAGCCATGCCTAGATTATCCTTGATCTCTACCCCATCTTCAGTGTATAGTGGTCCAACCTCATCCTTCTGTGTTTTCTTTCTATTTATATGGCTGAAGAACCTTTTACTATTGGTTTTGATTCCCTTTGCAAGGTTTATCTCTGCTTGGCATTTGGCCTTCCTCACTTGATCCCTACATGCTGTGACCTCTAAAGGGTAGTCGTCCTCTCCTATCCCTCCCAACTTCCACTCCTTGTAGGCCATGTGTTTCCTCCTAATCATCTGTTTAAGATGTACATTCATCCAGCTTGGTTTGCAACCCATGCCTGAAAATTTTTCCCTCTTCTTTGCAATGCAGGCTTCAGATAGTTCCTGCAGCTTTGTCTTGCAGCAGTTCCAAGCATCCTCAATGTTCATATCCATGAATTCTTTGGTCCAGTCCACTTCCTTAGCTAATTCCCTTAATTCTATGAAATTAGCCTTTTTGAAGTCAAAGACTCTGGTCACAGATTTATTTTTGTTTACCCTTCCATTCAGTTTAAATTGGATTAGCTCATGATCACTAGAACCTAGGTTGTCCCCTACAACTAATTCCTCTATGAGTTCCTCACTACTGATTAATACCAAATCTAAGATCGCATCTCCTCTCGTTGGTTTGGAAACTGCTTGATGGAGAAATTCATCTGCTATCACCTCCAAGAAAATCAGGGCCCTTTTATTGCTGCTAGCGCAAATCCACCAGTCTATATCTGGGAAGTTAAAATCTCCCATAATTACACAGTTCTGTCTGATACAGCAGGATGTGTGGTGCTCCTGACAAGGGCTCCTGGAATCTCCATCACATGGGAGCTGCCAACATTTTGCAACCATTTTCTTTCCAATCTGGAACCAAAACTAGACATTTCAAAATTTCTGTACCAAGGAGATTGCTAGGACTTTTCATGTTGGAAAAATTCCAATATTCCCACTTGGCTTTCCAAAATGAAACAACCCTGAGCGCTAGGAGACACCTTGCTCTTCCTTGAGTGGCAGGGGAGGGCGGCACTTTGTGCCACCTTGAATTCTGGGGTACTGCTTGTGCCACCCTGACTCAAGGTAGTGAGGTATTTTGGTACCCTCCAGGAGTCAGGGACTCCTCTGCTGTAGAATGGGGAGCCTGGAAGACCCATCTCAAGCTGCACATCCCAGGGATTTCCAGGCTATGGGTTGTATACTGCCTGTCTTGTCTTAAGCTGAGTCGGATTGTCTGGATGTATTGTCCTATGCTCCAGCTCCACAGAAGCCATCAGCAGTATGCTCCAGAAAGTCGGCTCTCCTCAGGGTATCTGCCCCTGGTGACTTTCCTGGACAGTATCTTATCCTTCCTGTCATTCTGGAGTCTCAGTGACCTCTTCTAACCACTTCAGTGCACTTTGTGCTGCTTCTTAATAGCTTGTACTCAGGGTGCATGTCCATCTGGTGCCCAAAGGTGATGGATGGAACCAATCCATCCCATGGAGTGCTGCTAAGAGCTCCTAGTCTATCTGAGCACAGGCCCCCACTTGTGTCTTTCAGGGCTCTCTAGCAAATGTTCTGGACAGCTGGCTTTCCAACAAAGCTGCTCCCAGGAGGTGACTAGGGCATCCCCTGTAGCTCTAGCCACTTGCTGGTGTGTACAATGTTGGGACTGGTCCCTTGCTTACAACAGCTTTACTCTTTCCAGTGCTTGCTCAAGGGTCTCTGACCGCTTCTGTGCTGTATCCAAACAACTACAATACAGCTGAAGTTCAGGTTCCTGTATGTTATTTCTACTCAGAGAAAAACTGACCCCAGAGCCAGCTATTTTCTCTGGTGCAATCTTGCTCATTTTCAAAGATTATATAAAGTCCTGTTTCCCTCAACACAGTAGGAATCAATCTGCAGGAGGTGATTCTTTTACTCATAGTTCCACATCTGCTTTTTCAGCCAGCAATCTACCTACAATCTCCCTTAGCATTCCCTTGGTGTCCTGATACCAGTGGGTCTCTTACTGTTTGTTTGGTTTTCTGGCCACTGTCTCTTCCTTTCTCCCATACAGAGAAGCAGCTCACCAACCGAAATCCTTGCCCTGCATTTAAAACTCCTTGGGCCAGATGTTTCTTTGTTTCTCAGGTTTTCCATCAATACTACCGTGTTTCATGTTTTGGATGCTACTGCTATAGTTTCAGCCACTGTGCAGTGTTGATAAGACAACTCTTTCAACAGCACATCATTTGAGAAGGCAGAATCCAATTAATTTCAGCAATCAGGAAGCATATGTTTGGTTGGGTGATGGTTGGATTTTTTTCCACTGAAACTTTGAGGAACAATTTTAAAACTAAATTTCACTGAAATTTTCAATGGGAAATTTAGACTACTCAAAATAATGAAAACCTGGGAAAAATCCATTTTTGTCTGAAAAGTTCTGTGATTTTTTTTGCAAAAAATGTTTTGTTGTGGTAGCTTTTGTTTTGACACTGAACTGTTCTTTGGATTTAAGCTCTCTTTGACATGGAGATTTTGGTTTTCTGACAAAATTAAATATTCAAGGAAAGCAAACTTTGCAAAAAGGTGAGTGTGACACAGCAGAGGGTCCAAAAATCTCCGTTACTTGTGTAACACCCACGTGGCCAGATAGAGTCTGCCTTCAGGCGGCTCTGGCCAGAGAAGGGTGTGCACAGGGGCACAGCAAGGAGAGCCCCTTTGCCCCAGAGGTACCTGTTCCAAACCCGCAGAGTGACCACACACACACTGGGATAGCACAGGGATTATGGGAATGGGGAAGGTTTATTTACAGAGGTGCAAAGGAGAAACCAACAGGGGAGATGGGGCAGCAGTAACACAGAGTAAACAGCTAACACAGGACCCTGCAAGGCCCAACAATGCAGCAGGCTGGAGGCAGACGTGAGCTCTGCTTCTGCACCATAAGTTCAGGAGTCCCAGCACACCTCCAGTTAAGTGTTCAGTCCAGCAACTCCTAGTCTTTGGTGCCTGCACTTTCCCAGCAAAAGAAAACCCTCTGATGCCTCTTCTGCTGCTCTCTGCAAACCCAGAGTGACACCCTCCCCACTTAACTAACTACAACTTCCCCCCTGAGTTCAACATCCTGTACTCACTGCCCCATAGCTACAGATGGCCAGTCACTGGATCCTGCTCTGTCCTTGGGCAACTTTCCCCCGCACAGTGTCCTTCTGTGGGTGCTGGCCTGGCTTCCCTGGCTTCCCTGCTTTCTGGCAGGGCCTCTCCCTCTGCTTCCTTCCCAGGGCCTCCGGCTCCAGCCCCCCTCCTCAGCTCCACACCTTAGTCCCTCTCCCAGGGCAAAGATTTAAAGGAACCATGCTCCTTAAAACCCCAGGGGGGTTACACTTGCCTCTTTCAGGCTAGCCCTGGGGCTATGGCAGTGCATGCAACTAGCCTAATGGGAAGGGGATTAGCTGTGAGCTTGATGTGGGAAGATAAATGGGGCACAGAAGGAAGCTGAAGGGGAGAGGTATGGCCAAGGAGAGCAGGGAAGCATTGCAAGGAAGGCAGGCTGCAGACCAGGAGCATGTACAGACTGCATGCTGCGGGTCTTTGGACGCCTGGCTGTCCCTCTAACTGGGGGCCTCCGGGCCCCTTGTCAGCTGAGGCTGCATGCAAGTCCTCTGCCTGCGAGCCCCTAGCTGGGCGAAACAGCTAACTGCAGTCTAGGCATTCAGCCCTTCCCTCAGGAGAGGCTGTCTCTAAGGCTATGTCCACATGTACATCGTTATTTTGAAATAAGTTATTTCAAAATGAGTTATTTTGAAATAAAGTCCGTATTTTGAAATAAGTTAATTCGAATTAAGAAAATGTTAATTCGAATTAAGGGAAAGCCTGCTTTCTAAATGGCTGTTATTTTGAAACAGTTATTTCAAAATAACACCGTTTGGACATGTTGTTTCAAAACAGTTGTTTCGAAACAATGGTGTTGTTTCAAAACAACATGTCCAAACAGTGTTATTTCAAAATAACCATTTCAAAATAACAGCCGTTTTGAAATGAATGGGGTTTAAGCTGTTTCAAAATGATGGTTCTTATTTCGAAATGACAGAGCCTGTCATTTTGAAATAAGAAAATGTCATGTGGACCTAATCTTTTTTATTTCGAAATAACCAGTGTTATTTCAAAATAAAAGAGACGCGTGGACATACCCTAAGAGTCTCTGCCTGTGAGCCCCTAGCAGGGCAAGGCAGCTAATGCAGTCTACGCCTTCAGCCCATCCCTCGAGCAAGGCCGTCTATAAGAGTCTCTGGATGGGGAGGAGGTAGGATTCAGGCAGGGTTCAGTATGACAGGATTGATGGGGTATTCGTGGCAGGGGAGGGAGACACAGGCCCACCCACTCCACTGAATCTCGGGCTAGGGCCTTATCTGGTGGCTGCAAGGCCACTATAAAGCCAGTGGTGCTCTCACCTAAACACACCAGCCTTAGTTGCATGCCCAGCAGGACAGGCCCGTGCTCCCCTGCGCTACTTTCTTCATATTCCCCCTTTCACCTCCCCCACTTGGTCCTCGGGGTAAAATGAGAGGGGGATCCTGGTCAAACCTTCCTCCCCTGGTAGCAGCAGGGCTGGTAGGTCATCTAGGTCTTCAGTGAGGGGTAGCTCCTCCAAGTCATTACTGTTAGGGCTTGCCAGGTCCGTGACGTCTTCTGCGGAAGGCAGCTCCTCCAGGTCATTGGAGTACAAGTCCCGCAGGCCCACAGCATCCTCCACAGAGGGCAGTTCTTCCAGGTCCTCGCCTTGGGGAGGAGAGTAGACAGGTAAGTCTAGCCAGCACTCAGGCCTCTTATCCTCATGCAGGGGTCAACCACTCTCAGGCACTGCAGTGCATCTCCTTCCCAGCCTCCCCTTTTGCTGCCTGGTGTGTCCCTTTATATTGTCCTCCCTGCCCCTCAACCTGCCTTCTGAGTTCCGGGTCCAGGGCCCTGCAGAGCCTTCTTCTGGCTGGCAGAGGGAGTGCTCAAACTGTCCCCCCCACAACTGTTGGCCCAGAGGAGAGAGGTGCCTTCGGGCTACTCTCCCTCCAACACAGACCTTGAGCCCCTAGAGTACCTTGGAAAGGAATTGAAAGGCCTGTAACTACAGTATAAAGAGCATGGGTGACTGCAGCTCCTACTGGAGTGGTGAGTCTTTTGTGGGCCAACAGGACCAAAACTTGTACAGGAGAAGGGGATCCAGGGGACAACTTGCTTTAGTTAGTTCTGTTAAACACAACCTTCCATCAGTAAAAATATTGATGGAAAATTTGACCACCTCTATCAATAGCTTAAACTGGCTGTTTATTTCACATTCTTATGTAAGGGAGGTCTAGAAGCTGTGCCTAACTAGGGTTACAAGATGTCTGGCAAAAGGAGGACATGCCCTCCTTTTTGCTCTGCTGTCCTCCGTCCTCCAGGCATTTCAAAAAAAGCTGATTTTGTCCGGCTTTTTGCTGGACACCTGGGCAGCAGTCTAAAAATAGAAGCAGACACCAGCATGCACTGCTGAAGGCTTTCCCCTGCCCGCTCAGGGGGCTGCAGTGGCTGGGAGCGAGCCTGACCATCCTTCCCCTCCCTTCCCTTTCACAGCACCTGGCCTGGGGAAGTCCTGCCCCTACCAGCCCCAGAGGTGCTTGCAGAGCATGTCCCCTCTTGCTGGGGCCAGTGCCATTTAGCCTCCGACCTCAGGCAGGCTCCCTGGCTCTGAGTTCCTGCAGTTAGTCCCTTTCTAGCCCCACCCCTCATGCTCAGCTGCCTGTGTGATAAGGTTGTTTAGCTAGCTGCCCTGGCTTCCTTGCTGTCTGTGTGGTAAGTACTGTACACCTGTGACCTGTCTGACTCCTGAGAGCCAGTGAGTACCCAAGCTGCAGCCACATACATCCTGAGATTGCACTTCAAACATGTCCTGGGCCCTGGCAAAAGAACCAAAAAGTCCAGTGGCACTTAAACGCTAACAAATTTATTTATCGCATGAGAAAATCCGACTTCATTAGACACTTTGAAGATGGGAGAACTTAAAGAATGGGAGGAAAACAAATGCAGGCAAGTGTAAGACATGTCCAGGGTCACTCACAGGTTTGAGCCCTGCATTGGGGGCTTTGATTTTTGGCCTGTTGCTCCCTACAAAAGGGCTAAATGTGGGGGTTGGGGGGAATAGAAAAAACACTAATAAAATGAAGGAATATAAAGTATAACATGAATAAAATTACTAACAGGGACCAGTTAAGTAAAACAAACAAAGGTGCCTATTTGCACTGGCTAAAAACAATTTAGGACAATTTTTTTTTTAAATTGTAAAATGGGCTGCTGTGGAAAATGAAAAATGAGAGGCAAGTTAACTGCCTTTTTTATTTTTTATTTTTATTTTTGAAGGTGCTTTTCAAGTTTATGTTTGCAAATTTAGTTTTTAACTTTTTTAGTCTCATGAACATTAATGAAAGGCTCATGAAAAACTTCCATTTACTAAAAAAATCCAGTTTTCAGTAAAAGAAAACATTGGTAATTTTTATTTTAAAATAATTTTAAAAAAACATGACTTTGCACCATTTTAACACTGCATTCATTAATCATTACCATATTATGTCATGGAAAATGGGTAATGACAGTTATATTAATACATTTTCTCCATGTGTCCTCCGAGGTCCTCCTTTTCGTACGTCCCTGTACTCCTTCCCATGCTTTGGTATCTGGTAACCCTATGCCTAATGGCTTCTGAAGGGGGGCGCAACTAATTTGCATGAGTTTTGTATTTGCATGAGCACAAAGAACATATATTAGCTTAATCTCACTATGGCTATGTCTACACATGCATTGTTATTTCAAAATAAGGATTTCGAAATGAGTTCTTTCGAAATAAAATCCTTATTTCAAAATAAGTTAATTTGAATTAACAAAATGTTAATTCGAATTAAGGGAAAGCTTGCAATCCAAATGGCTTTTTCGAAACAACAGGTCTACACAGTGTTGTTTCGAAAGAACAGCTTTATTTCGAAATATCCCTTCCAAAATAACAGCTGTTTCAAGGGGGGGCAGGTTTTACTTTTTCGAAATGACGATTCTTATTTCAAAAGGACGAGGTCTGTCCTTTCGAAATAAGAAAACATCATGTAGACCAAATTTCTTTTATTTCGAAATAACGAGTGTTATTTCGAAATAAAAGTGCTGTGTAGATGTGCCCTATGGATGAAGGGCAATATCAGTAATGGTATTTGGGTCGATTTGATCACAAATCTGTCAATATCTGTAATTCTACTGAAGAGAAACATGAAATACTGTCCTGCTTGTTCAAACTCTGTTTAGGTTTTTTAAATGGTAAAAGTTACCATTAGCAGAAAGGAACTTGAAATAGGGGCCATCCCCCCTGTTTTCAGCCTGGTGATATTAAGAAATGGGTGGGGGTTATCTCTGTTAAGAGCTATGTTTGAGATACTGCCTCATCCCCTGACCTAGTGGGAGAGGTTATGTTGGTGACCAGATCTCTTGTGGAGCCTTTCTTTTGTTATTTTGACTATAGAAGCTGTTCTCAGTTCTTAAACTCAGAGCAGCTGCAGTCACTGAGAGGAGATCCTCTTTCTCAGCTGAAGACACTGGAGAGCAGCCAGTGGATGGCTGGACAAGCAGGAGTGATGAGCCAGCGATTGATGAGAGTGGTCAGCAGAGGGCTGAATGGCATGAGTGACCCTTGGGTAGAGCTGGCGGACAGTGGGTAGAACCAGTGGATGATGAGAGTGAGTGACCAGTGGATGGTGCTGGCAGATAGCTGATGTAAGAGACATTCCGCACATGCCCTGGGGATTGTTGGAAGCCTTATTCTGCACAGATTCTCCAGATTAGTGCTGGCTTTGCTATTGAGTTCACATGTTCTGTTATGCTGTGAGGGATCATGCTGGGAACCTGTTCTACACTGATTTTCTGGATCGGTGCTGATTTTTGTTGTTGGGCCTTTTACGTTCTATTTTTATTACTATTAAAAATTCTGTATACTACACTTAGGCTCGTGCCTGCAAGTCAGGAAACATTACTCCTTTGGGGTGTGTAATGATCTTGAGGGTTCATTAAAGATGATACCACTGAATGAGTAAGGAATAGAACTTTAATCATACAGACAGGTATCCAGGTGTGTACCTGGCAGCAGCCATGTTAAATCTTCTCTGGGGCATGTCTCCCAATTTACACAACAATGGCCCATGCTAGGGAGTGGGTCTAAATTCACGACCTTCTACAAGCATATCACTACATCTTCCCCCCCCCAAGGAAAAGAAGTAAACAGTTAGATACGTATAAAAGCTTGCTAATAATACATGCACTAAAATCTAACAACACATAACAGTTATCTAAAAAAAAAACATGCAGAAGGACAGTCCATAATCCCAGAATCTGAAGTACCTAGAGAGGAGAGGTTACTAGCACATCACTCTCAAGTGAGTCTTTACCACCCACTTCCCTTACATATCCTAGCAAGTCTCTATGAGTCTTTCTGGACATTTGATGACTCGATTAGATCTTCTCAGTACTAGTCCTTCATTCAGGTCTGAATTCTCTTGTTCCCTGATGGTTTCATTACATGTGTTGAAGATATCGGATCAGTCGGGGGGGAATGCCAGAATCTACCTCAACTTCCACGGTGTTGGAACTTTCTGGAATAAGTCGTAGATCCCGTCGATTACGTCAAAATGTGTCCCCTTGATCTGTGTGGACCACGTAAGACCGTGGATGCAACTGTTTTTTAATAGTACCTCTTTGTCCCCAGGTATTAGAAGAGTGATTCCTCAGGCACACTGTATCTCCTGGGTTAAGGGATGGAAGATCATGAGCCCTTCTGTCAAAATAATATTTCTGCTTCCACTCCTGGTTTTCTTTCATCTTCCGAACATTAGCATTGTTCTTAGATTGCAGCAATTTATCTGTATTAGGTAAATTAGATCTGATCCTTCTTCCCATTAACAGCTGAGCTGGAGAAAAGCCATTGTTCAGGGGTGTACTTCAGTAGACCAGCAATGATGTATACAGATCACCTCCACTTTCAAAAGTCTTTTTCATCAAGTTCTTTACTGTCTGTATAGACCTTTCCACCAGTCCGTTTGATTGGGGCTAATTGGGACTGGAGGTTTCATGATGAAAATCCCAATCTAAGGCAAACTGCCTGAATTCTGCACTTGAAAATTGTGGCCCATTGTCACTGAAAACCTTGTCAGGAATTCCATGTCTGGAGAAAATTTCTTTCATGCCAGTGATCATTGAATTACTATTAGTACTGTTCAGTGTGCAAATTTCTGGATATAAAAAGTAATAATCAGTGACTATAAAGTAATCCTTGGAATGCCAGGTAAATAAATCCACACCTACCTTCTCATAAGGTCTCTGTGGAACAGGATGGGGTCTCAGTGTCTCTGCCTGTTGGCATGGCCTGTATTTCAAGCATGAAAAGCAGTTTTTTACCACATTGGTAATGTCGTGATTGATCCACGGCCAATACATGACCTCTCATGCTCGTTCTTTGCATTTCTCAATTCCTAAGTGACCTTCATGAATCTTCTGTAAGATTTCTTTTTGGAGGCTCCGTGGTATTACAACCTTACCACCTTTGAAAATCACCCCATCTACCACAGTCAGTTCATGCCTGCAGTTCCAATAGTCTCTTATACTTAGAGAGCAACTGCTTATTATTTCAGGCCATCCTTTAATTATCACCCCTTTGAGGAGTCCCAATGATTCGTCTTTCTCAGTCTCTTCTCTTATGCTTTGCAGTCTTCTGTTAGTTATGGGATTTGCGCTCACAATCATATCTACATAGGCTTGCACTTCTGTTTCCAGTGTCTTCTCAGGTACCATGGGTACTACTGCGCTGGAAAGTGCATCTGCAGGAACACAAATTTGCCTGGTGTGTAGGTCACCAATAAATTGTATTTCTGCAATTTGATCATCATTCTTTGAATCCCTAAGGTACAGTCATTTAGTGGTTTGTTAAATAATGCAATCAAGGCTTGTGATCTGTTTCAACTTCCACTCTCTGTCCATAACTTATACTGATTGAATCTCTCACAGGCAAACAAGATGCCTAAAAGCTCCTTCTCAATCTGTGCATATCTAGTCTCTGCATCAGTCAGTGATCTGGATGCATATGCCACAGGTTCCCAGCAATGTTCATGTTTTTGTAAAGTCACGGCACCCAAGCCAGACTGTGATGCATCCGCTGAAATTTTAATGGGCTTACCTGGAGCAAAAAATTTCAGTACTGGTTCCTGTATCAAGTCTTGTTTTAAACTTCTCCATGATTCCTCCTGTGCAGCATCCCAGCACCATTCATTTTTGTCCTGTAGGAGTTGTCTCAATGGTGCTGACTTGGCAGAAAGATTGGGTATGAATTTTCCAAGATAGTTAACCATTCCCAGGAACCGCTGGGCATCTTTCTTTGACTGGGGACGTGGCATCATTTCAATGGCTGAAATCTTCCTCTTATCTTGTTTTACACCTTCATGAGAAACAAACGTCCCCTATAAAAGTCAGTTCTCTAACTCCTAACACACATTTGTCCTTATTTAGTTTGAGGTTTGCGGCTCTTGTTGCATCTAACACTTGCCGAAGCCGACGCTCATGCTCCTCTTTGTAGAGCCCCAGATAATGATGTCATCCATGGAAGTGTCCACACCGCTAATATGTTCATAGATCATGTGTACAGTTTTGTGATACACTGCTGGTGCTGAAGCTATACCAAAGGGTAAGCGTAAAAATCTGTATCTTCCGAAAGGAGTATTCAATATGCATAATTTCGAGCTTTCCTCTGTTAATTTTAGCTGCGAAAATCCAGAGGATGCATCCAATTTACTGAAGTATTGAGCATTTGCAAACTGAGCCATAATCTCTTCTCTAGTTGGTAGTTTGAAATGTTCTCTTTGTATAGCTCTGTTGAGGTCTCTGGGATCTAAGCATATGCGTAGCTGGCCATTACTTTTTTGCACTATAACTAGGGAGCTCACCCATTCCGTTGGCTCCTCTATTTTTTGTATTACTTGCATTGCTTCCATCCTTTCAAGCTCAGCCTTGAGTTTATCATGGAGTGCAAATGGCACCTTTCTACATGGAGGAATAACTAGAGGGATCTGCTTGTTTATGCAGATTGTATGTTCATCTTGCAAGCAACCCAGTCCCAGAAATAGGTCCTGATATTCTTCAAGGAATGCCTCATAGCCAGATGCAGCCCTATCTTGTAGTGAGAGCACCCTTTTTACCAGATTCAGTTTCTCACAGGCAGCCAGGCCCAAAATTGGTGTCACCTCCTGTGGCACTACAATGAAAGGCAGCCTCTACATGGTATTCTTATGGTTAACACTAGAGAATCAGCATCCCTGCACAGGTATATTTGTTCCAGAATACCCAGTTACTTTTATGTTTGTTGGTCCCAGCTTGGGTCTTATTCTCAGTCTCTCATAATCTCGTGTAGACAGAATGTTAATCTGAGCTCCTGTGTCTAGTTTCAGTGGAATGATTGTTCCATTCACTGACAGAGGCAGTATCCAATCCCTCTCACTATGTTTGCTTGATCCCAGTACGTCAACAAAGCACTCCTCAGTCTCACTCTCAGTAACTAAATGCACTTGATTTTTGCACCTTTGGGATCTGCAGCAGTTTGCAAAATGATTAAGTTTCCCATAGTTATGCCAGAGTTTCCCATAGGCAAAACACTGTTTGGGACCATGCCATGATCCACACTTGCCACAAGACTCTCTGGACTCAGTCTTCCTGACATTGTGATTTGAACCAGTCTGGCTACATGCTGTTTGTCTAAGTGCATGCACTGTCCCTTCTGGTGAATTCAGCTCTTTTACTTGTGTTTTTACCATTTCAGTGGCCCTACATATTTGAAGGGTTTCATTCAAAGAGATCTCTCACTCTCTGAGCAGTCTTTCTCTAAAACCATTGTCTGTAATGCTACAAATGAGTCTATCTTTGATGAGAGATTCTGCCAAGCCACCAAAGTTACAGCTTTTACTGAGTTTCCTTAATTGTGTAACATTGGTCTATGGTATTATCCAGTTTTTGCATGCATGTAAAAAATCTGTGCCTCTCAAAAGTCACATTCATTTTTGGCATGCAATATTCCTCAAACTTAGTCAGTATAGTGTTTAAATTCATGCTTTCATCATCTTAAAATTCAAAGTTATTATATACATCCAGTGCCTCCTCCCCAAAAACATGCAAAAATATAGATGATTTCTGGTTTTCATCTTTGTTCTGTGCTCCAATGGCAGACAAATACAACACAAATCACTGCTTAAACTTTAGCCAGTTTTCTGTAACATTACCAGACATTTGGAGAGGTGAAGGATCCTGTGAAACATCCATTGTTAGAGCTTACACTTAATTATTGAAGGCTTTCTTTGTTTTCAGAGATTCCTGATGTTTTGCTGTTTTCAGGTGCAAATGCAGGAATTTTTCTCCAAGTCTTTTTAGTTTCCAAACTCATTCCCCATCTTCTGACACCATGTAATGATCTTGAGGGTTCATTAAAGATGATACTACAGAATGAGTAAGGAATAGAACTTTAATCATACAGAGAGGTATCCAGGTATGTACCTGGGAGCAGCCATGTTAAATCTTCTCTGGGGCACGTCTCCCAATTTACACAACAATGGCCCATGCTAGAGAGTGTCTCTAAATTCACAGCCTTCTACAAGCATATCACTACAGAGTGCCAAGGGAATAGTGCATGGTTTCCCAGAAAACTGGGTGGGGGCTCGAGCCAGTTAGTGCTGTAACATTATTTGGAAACCCCTAGATATAGGACCCAGCCCTTCTGCCATCTCGCCCTGGCAGAAGGGTTATACTTAAATATATTTAAAGTATAGCTTGTTGGAAAGCAGACAACACAATTTCATGAAAAATTTTAAAGTTGTTTCACTTCTGATGAAGAAAGCTCCAGAGGAGGCCCCAGGTGTCCCTCTGGCCCTGTCAATCATGTGTAATGGGAACTAGTTTTAGAAAGGTGGAAAACTGCAGCTACCTGATGGTGGGAACTAGATTATTTTATGTAAGAGAGAGTTCCCAGCCAGGACTTTCACCCTGACCCAACAGTGAGTACAGTGATTTTGAGAGAGACTTAAGAAGGCCTGAGAAAGGAAGGACCAGTTGTAAGTTGTAAGGAGCCTGGAGGCCTGAGCTGGAAAACTCAGTATATGGGGATGGTCAGGTTCTCTCACCATCTGGAGGAAAAGCCTCTATCAGAGGACTTGTTCATAGTCCCTTATTCATATTTTTCTTTTCTCTTGTCTCTCCTCACTTTTCTGTATTTGCCACTTTCTGACTCTTCAAAACTTGCTCAGCTCTGAAAGGATTATGGGGTGGCAAAAAAAGGAGGAAAATGTGGCAGCTTTGCTGAAGTTGGAGAAGCTTTTGACAAGTTAGCAGGTGCTAAAAGTAAGTGTGCTGGGGAAGCCCCAAACATCATTCATTTGATTGCCCTTCCCAGGAAACATGAACACAAAGTTGCCAAAGTATTGGGGTAGGATTGGGATTAGGGCTAAGTGCCCATGAATGGGAGTACAGGGAGTCTGAACAACCTGGGTGCTTGGCTGTGGACTGGGTGAGTAGGTGTAGGAGGGCACTGAACACACACTTACTCCTTGCCCACAGAGGGTAGGTGGGGCTGGATGGAGTTTTGGCTTCTTGGACCTGGAGGGAGAGTGGCAGTATAGGGGGAAGTAGGGAGGGACTCGATTCAGAGGTGTGTTGGACTGACAGCACCTCCTGTGGTTGCTGTCCAGGCAGTGCAGCATCTAGGAATGCACCATGCTTTGCTGTGCCCAAAACCACAGTCCAGGCCTGCATGTCTCACCCTACATGGTCAAGGACCCAGAAGAACTGGCCTGGCACTGGTCTTTATTGCCTGGCTCCAGTCACATGACTTGCATCTGTGTGACAAAAATCCCCACCCCATCACAAAGATGTCCATTCTGGTGTCTCCGGGGTCAGGGTCTGCTTTCAACATAGCCTAAGTTCTGAGGTCTTGGTGGAAAGGGAGCAGTAGGACGTGTCTGAGAGGCTGTGGGCCCTGGGAAGAAGCTGAGCTACCATCTGGGGAAGGCCCATGTGAAGAATAGCATGCACTGCTACAGACTGGGGGCCAACTGGGTAGGCAGCAATTCTGCAGAAAAGGAGCTGGGGATTACAGTGGGAAAGAAGCTGGCTATGAGTTACCAGTGAGCCCTTTTGCCAAGAAGGCTCATGCATATTGGTCTACACTCGTAGGAACATTGCCAGCAGATGGAGGGAAGTGACTATGTCCCTGTATTCAGCACTGGCAAAACCACATTTGGAGTACTGTGTCCAGTTTGGGGCCTCTCATTACAGGAACAATGTGGACAAATTGGAGAGAGTCCAGCATAGGCTAATGAAAATGATTAGGGGACTGGAGCACATGACTCATGAGGATAGGCTGAGGGAACTAGGCTTGTTTAGTCTGCAGAAGAGAAGAATGAGGGGGGTTCTGGGAGGATGGAACTAGGCTGTCCTCAGTGGTGGCAGATGACAATTAAAAGCAATTGTCTCAAATTGCAGTGGGGGAGGTCTAGGGTAGATATTGGGAAGAGTTTTGACACTAAGAGGATGGTGAAGCACTGGATTGGGTTACTTAGGGAGGTGGGGGAAAGCCTTGGCTGGGATGGTCTAGTGAGGTTGGTCCTGCTTTGAGTAGGGGGTTGGACTAGATGACCTCCTGAGGAGCCCTCCAACCCTTATCTTCTATTATTCTATGAAAAAAAATGTTTCTCGTGTTCAGATTTGCCCAAGTTGTTTTCAGCTTCAGCAACCTGCTGAGATTTTTTTTCCAGTAAAGTAGTGAGGTTCCCCAGAGCCCAGCTCTTCATGGCAGCAAGGGCTCTCTCCTTTCAACTGTGTACCTTTTGTGACCCGGGCCTCCTGGGATAACCTTCCGAATGTGCCAAAAATCAGGGCAAGCTGTGAAACCAGGGACCAAACCACTGACATGTGGTACTTAAACCCATCTCCCAGTCAGTAACAAAACATGCTTCTGATTCTCCACACTGGTCATCACCAAGCATAACAAAATAGAAATAGCCCCCTTTATTGCACATCAGCTTCTTTGGTCCCAATCAGCCACTGGGTCTCTTAAAGAAATAGGTTCTCCTGACCCCAAAAGGCTAGCTCCATCACCCAGAACAAATAGGTTTGGATCTTACCCAAATTACCATACTGCCAGCCAATTCTTTAGTAACTACAACTAAAAGTTTAATATAAACGGAGAACAAACAAAATATGAGAGATGTTAAAGGATCAAAGCGAATCACATACATGAAAATGATTTACAGTCCTTGAAGTATTTGTAGTTTGCAGGTTAGTCCAACTTCTCTGGTATGCACCCAGCACCTGGCTGGGTCTCAGTCCTTTGTTCAGATCCAGAAGAATAGCTCCAGAGGAGGGTGTTGGTTGCAGACAGACTGAAGACCAAAATGGGGTTGGGGCTAAGTCCTTTTATTACCTTTTGCTCTCGCATAGTCTCAGAGTCCTTGCCAAATCAAAATGGAGTTGAGTCATATGGTCAGTCTGGGTGACTGGCCAAACAGGTTTCTTTCTAGGCCCACTGCAGCTGGGAGTCCCCTTAATCAATGGGCCGTTAGGAAGACAATAGTTTTGCAGACACCCAGTCTGGGATTGCTTGGAGTCGAATAACTTGGAGTACAAATAAAATGAATACTTTCCTAATATCTTTTACTGATATGATACCTACATATAAACCATATAATCATTCCTAGCAGATTACAACTTTTCTATTGATACTAAATGTGAAATACTAATATAAAAGATAACCATAAACAGTCCTGAAGACCTAGACAGAGTCACACCTTTCACCTTCTCTTTTCTAATAGGCTCCTGCATAACTCAATTTCCTGTGGCTGCTGGATCCCAGGACTGCACAATCCACCTGCACTCAGGGCACCACCTCCAATGGTGTCTGTGTGGGAAGCACCAGTCCAGCCAGTAGTACTCACAGAAGTAATGGCATCCCACTGTAGGCACTGCTGGTGCCCTCTGCATAGGTGACAGGGTGAACCAGAATAGCCCAGGCCTTGACAGAATAATAACAGATTAGGTGATAGCTCATCATGTAAACACTTTCCTGACCAGAGAGGATGGCACAAAACCACACAGAAATCTCCCAGAAACTATGGAAATGCATTCTTAAGAAATGGAACAAAAACGCACTGGCACTTGTAAGAGAGGGATGTTTTGTTTGAACTAGCAGTAGGGTAGCAACTTCTGGAGTGCCTTGTTTGTATCAGTGTACTGTATAACAGCTGTCCTAGGTGGGACATCTTTGTGCCAGCGGGATCCTGGTGTCTCTTTGTGGCAGGCTCCTGTTCCCATGAAGAAGGATGCTAGTGGCTAGTGCTTTGCTTTGTCAACAGTAAATTTGACCGAAGGCCTCCACCCCTGAACCAAGCCCATGATCTCTCCTTAAGTACAACATCAAGACTGCTGAGTCGGCACACTGCACTCTCCGGTGCAGCTAACACCAGAGCACTAGAAACGGCAGCACTGACAACACACAGAAGTCTGAGCAACACCATATTTGACCCTGACTGTTGATGTGGTAAGTGACTGTGACCTAAAATGCCAGAAAACTCTGAGCTCTGCAAGGGTTGTGCCTGCATTTTTTTGTACCCCAAGAACCAAAGAAGTTGGTGTTTTAGACACATGGGGAATGCAGGCTTTAGCTCTGTAGCAGTCACTTTTGGGATGTGGAGTGAAGCACTAATGGTTTCCTCAATGTCACAATCAACTGTTGAGCCTGGGCATTCTCCCATGTGGCTGGTCTTTTCTGGGGGCTTTCCAGCAGTTATAGTATGAAAACCACTTGGAAAAATTAAATTTAAACCATTGAACAGTTGGACAGAAAATATTTTCCAGTTGTCTGTAATAACAGCTCCTTCTCATGCTCTCCTCCAAAAATCAGTATAGGAGTGTCTGACCAGAAGGTTTTTTTGTCCTGTGGCTTTTCAGGCTGGACCCCTGCTTTGAAAAGGTGCCCGATTGTCTCTTCTCTGAACTGACACTCCAGGAAGAGACGGTTTCCTCCTGTGCTGGCTGTTGGATGCACAAACCCATCAGTCAGGGAATTTGGAAGAACAATGAAAACTTGGGGTTACAAATGGAAGGGTCCTACTGTGGTGACTCTGTGAGAGGAAGGTGTTTCACATTGCACTAAGAGCAGCAAGCAGGCAGAGTGCAGAGCTGTTTGTGTGCCCTGAGGGGCCTCTGACCCCACATCATTCGATTGCCTCTCAGAAAGTCACTAGAGATCTCCCTGCATTGTGGCTGACTGTAAATAAAACTCAAAAGTCATTCAATTTGCTTTGTTTGTAAAAATCCAAGTATTGTCCCCAGTTCTGGTTTTATTCTCCTTCTGCATCCATGGTCCGCAGAATCCCAGCCCTGAACAAACTGGATTAACAAGGTCAATAATATTTCCATTTCTGCCTAGCTAGTATGATCCCCTTCTTTGCCCTGGAATAGCTTACATCCTTCTGTATTTCATGCCACTGCCCTCCTGCAGGCGCAGTCAGAGAAGGCATCCTGATCCTGGTCCATATGCTTTATGGCTCACTGGCTGTCCAGATTGAGCACCCAACAAAAAGACAAAGATCTTCTTCTGTTCAACTATCCGCTGGATCATTTATTAGGCGCAACACCCATCAAGGTCTCAGTTGACAGGCAAGCCTCCAGATATACCGGAGAGCACCAAATTAGGCGCATTGGTTTATTTAGCTTTCTGGCAAGCACCTAGGTATTAGAGAGGCTCTGGTTATGCTTTAGGGCCTGACCCTGTGCCCAGAAAAGCCAGTGTGGGTTTTACCATTGAACTCAGGGGCATAAGGTCAGGTCCGAACACTGCAGTATGTCTATCCCGCCTCCCTTGCTAGGCAGTCTGCTAGGGTATGTCCACACGAGGCTTTTATTTTGAAACAACACTGGTTGTTTCGAAATAAAAGCCCCTATGTCCACACAATGTTTTCTTGTTTTGAAATGAGGGAGCCCCTCATTTTGAAACAAGAGCCATCCTTTTGAAACCGCTTAGGTTTCGAAAGGAGGGTTTCTTCGAAACCGGTTGTTTCAAAATAATGCTGTTTGGACATGTTATTTCGAAACAAGGATTGTTTTGAAATAACAATGACCTTCATCCCAGGGTGCATAGCACCCTGGGAGGAAGGTCCCACCCCCACTCAGCACCCTGGCCAGGGTGCTGAGTGGAGTGCAGGCGGGCGGCGGGTGCCCCAGTCAGCTTCCCCTGCCATTTCCCCTTGCTGGGAGCAGGGGGGGTCCAGTGCCTCAGCCCCTTCGCCCAGCACCCGCGGCTAGCGCGGGGCCGGCAGCTGCCCCCTGAGCCCAGGCAGGGTGGAAAACGGGCTGCCACTGCCCCTCCCCACCCCACCCAGGCAGCAAGCAGCAAGGCCAGGTGGGGGGGCAGAGCGCCTTCCCCTGCCCCAGCCCTGGAGGCAGGTGGGCAGGGGAAGGTGGGGCTGCGGCAGCCCCAGCCCTGGCTGGGGGGCAGAGACCCAGCCCCAGCAGGGGCAAAGCAGGCTCCTCGCCCTGGGGGCATGGGTCGCCTTGCCCCCTGCTACCCCCTTTCCCAACCCCATTCTCAAGGCAAGAGCAGGGGGCTAGGCTGGGAGCTGCTTGCCCACAGACTGCAAGCAGCTCCCAGCCCCATGGGGCTCCTAGCTCCCTGCACCTGACTTGAGGCTGGGGTGGGGAAAGGGAGTAGCAGGGGGCTAGGCGAGCCATGCCCCCACTTAGGGCGGTGGGGCAGAGGGGCAGCGGGGGAAGCCAGGGGGAAGAGGGACTTCCCCTCTGCTCCCCCCCTGGCATTTTTTCCCCCGCCACTGGCTCTGGAGAGTCAGTGGTAGGGGATTGGTTGGCAACATGGTCCTGCTGGTGGGGCCATGTTGCTCCACCACCCATCATGCCCCGCTCCTCAATCGAAATAGCAAGTCCTCTGTTTGGACATGCTATTTCGATTGGGGCTTTTCCCTTGTTTCGAATTGGATTTTAGTTATTTCGAATTAAGTCATTTTGAAATAAGGGCTTTATTTCTAAATGACTTGTTTCGAAATAACTTATTTTGAAACAAGGCCCTATGTGTGGACATAGCGCTAGAGGCCAGCTGGCCTTGGCGAGGACAAGAGGCTCTTCTGCTGAGTAGTACGGCAGTGGTATTTCATTTAGTGTCAGAATCCCTTCCCACAGCATAATCCATTTGAGCTGTATTGTCTTAGCAACCATGGCCACTGCCATCTTGGCCATCAGCAGGGCCTTCCTGTGTCAAGACGCTGGGAGCAAATGGAACCAAGCTCCGTAACTAACTCATGTCCTCTGTAGATGGGGCTCAGAGGAGTTGGAGAGCATGGAACATACTGATCAATTTGTTTTCCTCTGGCCAAGGAATGATCAATGACATGTTTGTACAGTGGGGTGCTGGTTCATGACTTGGGCTCTTAGATGCTACAGTAATGCCAATACTAATCAATAGCAATGTGTTTTCTCCTTACTTTCCATGCCTTACATTTCCCTTCCTGAGCAGTTTTCTCTTTGGGTGTGTTCACACAGCAGTCTTATTTTGAAACAACAGAGGTTGTTTCAAAATAAGAAAGGCCACGTTCACACGACACACCGTTGTTTCGAAACAACGGATTCCATCGTTTCAAAACAATAGCGTTGTTTCGAAACAACTTAAACCCCATGTGGGGACGAAACAACGTTGTTTTGAAACAATTGTTTCGAAACAATGCCATCAGAACATGTTGTTTCGAAACAACGGTGACTCATTTTGAAATAACTGTTGTCTGAACTTGCTATTTCACTTTGAGCTTTTTTCCTTAATTTGAATTAACGAAATGTTAATTCGAATTAACTTATTTCGAAATAAGGTGTTATTTCGATACAAGTTGTTTCAAAACAACTTGTATCAAAATAACTCCCTGTGTGTGAACATAGCTTTTGTGTCAGAGCCTTAACATTTCTGTAGCTATTCTGTATATGTGCACGTGCATGCATGCATGTGTGTGCTCTCCTAGGAATGCACACAGCTTGCAGCTGATTCAGTGCAATTCCTTTCTTTAATGCTTTCCTGGCAATGTTTAGTGAGTTACAATGCCTATTTGGGAATGGGGCATTTGTGAGTCATTCTGAGCTGACATATCCGTGTAGCAGAGGAGTGGTCTCCCTGGCATTCACAGAATCATAGAATCATAGGGTTGGAAGGGTCCTCATGAGGTCACCTAGTCCAACCCCCTGCCAAAAAAGCAGGACCACCCCCACTAAATTATCCCAGCCAGAGTTTTGTCCAGCCAGGCCTTAAACATCGCCAAAGACGGACATTCCACCACCTCCCTAGGTAGCACATTCCAATGCTTTACCACCCTCCTAGTAAGAAAGTTTTTCCTAATATCCAGCCTTGACCTCCCTAGCTGCAACTTGAAACCATTGCTCCTTGTTCTGTCCTCTCTTACTACTGAGAACAGTCGAGCTCCATCCTCCTTGGAGCATCCCTTCAGGTAGTTGAAGGTTACTATCAAATCTCCCCTCAGTCTTCTCTTCTGCAGGCTAAATAAGCCTAGTTCCTGCAGTCTTTCTTCCTAGGCCTTGTGCTCCAGCCCCTTGATCATTTTTGTTGCCCTCTGCTGGACTCTTTCTAATTTGTCCACGTCCTTTTTGCAGTGGGGAGCCCAAAACTGGACACAGTATTCCAGATGGGGCCTCACCAGTGCCAAAAAGAGGGGAATGATCACATCCCTTGAGTTGCTGGCAACACTTCTTCTGATGCAGCCCAGTATGCCATTGGCCTTTTTGGCAGCAAGAGCACATTGCTGACTCATATCCAGCTTCCCATCCACCAGGACCCACAGGTCCTTTTCTACAGTGCTGCTACTTAACTGATCGCTTCCCAGACTGTAGCAGTGCATGGGGTTTTTCCATGTCAAGTGCAGGACTTTGCACTTGTCCTTGTTGAACCTCATGAGATTTCTATTGGCCCACTGCTCCAATTTGTCTAGGTCTCCCTGAATACTGTCCCTGCCCTCCAGCGTGTCTACTGTTCCCCCCAGCTTGGTGTCATCTCCAAACTTACTGAGTGTGCAATCAAACCCATCATCCAGATCATTGATGAAAATGTTGAACAGAACTGGCCCCAGGACTGTCCCCTGGGGCACATCGCTTGTTAGTGGTTGCCAACTAAACATGGAGCCTTTGATTCCTACATGCTGAAACCGTTGATCTAGCCAGTTCTTTATCCACCTTACCGTCCACACATCCAGCCCATACTTTCTTAACTTGCTGATGAAAATGCTATGGGAAACCATATCAAAAGCCTTGCTAAAGTCAGGGTATATCACATCAACAGCTCTTCCCACATCCACAAATCCAGTCATCTCATCATAGAAGGTGATGAGGTTGGTCAGGCATGATTTACCTTTGGTGAATCCATGCTGACTGTTCCTGATCACTCTATTTTCCACCAAGTGTTTCAGGATGGATTCTTTGAGAACCTGCTCCATGATTTTTTCAGGGATTGAGATGAGGCTGACAGATCTGTAATTCCCTGGATCCTCCTTTTTCCCTTTCTTGAAAATGGGCACCATATTTGCTTTTTTCCAGTCCTCCAACACCTCCCCATGGACTTGTAGACATCCAGCTTCTTTAGGTAGTCCCTAACCTGACCTTCCATCACCAAGAGCCTCTCTTCTTCTCTCCAATCTGCCATACCCAGTGTAGTGGCCTGGGAGCTGGCCTGCCTCTGAAAACTGAAATAAAAAAAGCACTGAGCACTTCAGCCTTTTCCTCATTCTCCTTCACGAGGATACTTGCCACATTCAGTAAGGGACCTACGCCATTCTTGAGCCTCTTCTTGTTATTAACATAGGCTGTGTTCACACAGCCTCCTTATTTCGAAACAACAGAGGTTGTTTCGAAATAAGGTTTCAGCTGTTCACACGACGCACAGTTGTTTCGAAACAAGTTAAACCTCATTTG
>ML682108.1:392944-424703 GCA_007922195.1 Podocnemis expansa | reverse complement strand
TCCTGTCTCTTGGACCCCCATCTTCCCTCTTCTCCCTCCTTCCCCCCGGTGCTTTCTTCCCCTCCTAGCTCTGCCCACCTCTCTGCCCCCTGGCCCAACCAGTTGAATCCAGTGTGACCGGGGGGGGGTCCCAGGTACAGGCTCCCTAAACACTGCCCCCCTGCCCCCTAGTGGCTCTATCCCATATCACCCACCTGTGTCCCATCACCCAAATAGAAAAGATAGAGGATCAACACCCGTGTCTTCCCTGACTAATCTAGCAGAGGGTTCCCACTTCTCCACACCTGGGTCAACCCATGTTGCTTTCTTCACTTGAGAAGCCGTGACGGGTGTGTTTTCCACCTGTTCAAAGTAAAAGATTCCTTCCTGGCCCTGATCCTGACAATGTGCCGGTAAGGGTAGCCTTGAAAGGCCATCAGCATTGCAATGCAAAGAGGATTGCCTGTAGTTGATTTCATATGTGTATCCAGAAAGTATCAATGCCCATCGTTGCATCCGACTAGCAGCCAAATGTGGGATGCCTGTGTGTGGCCCCAAAATTGATGTCAGGGGTTGATGGTCAGTGAGAAGTGTGAACTTCTTTCCCCACAGGTACTGGTGAAATTTCCGAATACCAGAAACAATGCCCAGTGCTTCGTGTTCAATTTGGGCATAGTTAGTTTCTGCCTTGGTCAAGGAGCATGAAGCAAAAGCAATCGGCCTCTCTTCACCAGAAGGCATAATATGTGACAATACAGCCCCAACTCCATAAGGGGAGGCATCACAAGCCAACTGTAGGGGCAAGGATGGGTCAAAATGTGTCAGAATCTTAGAGTTTACCAGTGAGCGTTTAGCTTCCTTAAATGCAACATCACAGGATTCAGTCCGGTTCCAGGCCTTTTTTCGGCCCCAGAAGCTCATGTAGGGGTTTCAGGAGCATCGCTAATTGTGGGATAAACTTGCCATAATAGTTCAATAACCCTAAAAAAGAGCGAAGTTGGCTTACATTCTGAGGTAGTGGAGCATCCACAATAGGCTTAACCTTGGCTGGAGACTTATGGAGACCATCAGCATCAATTATATGTCCTAAATATTCAACTGAGGGCTGGAAAAACTTACATTTGTCTCTGTGAACACGTAGACCATACTCTTCCAGTCTTTACAGAGTAGCTTCCAAGTTCATAAGGTGTTCCTCCTCATTTTTGCCCGTGACCAGGATGTCATCCAGATAGCACCGTACTCCTGATAAACCACTCAAAATCTGATCCATTGCCCTTTGGAACAAAGCTGGGGCTGAAGTAATGCCGAAAGGTAAACGACAGTATCTGTACAACCCCTTATGTGTTGCAATTGTCGACAACTAGTAAGATTCTTCTTCAACATGCATCTGTAAGTACACTTGACTCAAATCAATCTTGCTAAATTTTTGTCCTCCAGCCAAACCTGCAAAGATGTCCTCAATGCGGGGAAGAGGATACTGTTCTGCACATAACACTGGGTTTACAGTGACCTTGAAATCCCCACAAATCCGAATGGAGCCATCCTTCTTCACTATTGGGCCAATGGGTGTCGCCCACTGGCTGTGATTAACTGGCACCAAGACTCCCTCTTTGACTAACCGCTCCAAGTTTTCTTCCACCTTGGGTCTGATGGCAGATGGCACCATCCTGGCCTTCAAACATTTTGGTTGGCAATCAGGCTTTATATTTAATTTCACAGTGATTCCCTTCATACTGCCTAAGTCTTCACCGAAAACAGCAGCATGTTTCGTTAGTACCGCTGCTAGATTCATTTCTTCTTTGGTCAATTGATGCACTTGTGACCAATCAAGTTGGATTTTCCTGATCCAAGATCTTCCCATTAGGGCTGGGTAATTCCCCTTTACCACAAACAGCGGTAGCTTTGTGGTCTGTCCATTGAGTTCTACTTTCACATCAATAGTACCCAACAGGGGAACAGTCTCTCCAATATATGTCTTCAAAACGACTACTGTCGGCTTAAGTGGCAGATGTCTAAAGTCCTTCTCATACACAAGGTTGGAAACTAATGAAACTGCTGCACCAGTGTCCAGTTCCACGCGTATAGGTTTGCCTTCCAACACAGGTGTTACCCAGAATTTACGTGGGCCAGCTGTTATAGACAAAACATGGAGGGAATCTTCATCTTCCAATTGGGTGTCACTGTGATCACCCGTATTCTGCTCTACTGCATGCAGAATTTCCCTCTTAGTCCGCCAAACCAACGGCCCATTTTTCTCAGGTCTGCCTCTTCTGTTTGGCTCACCCTTCCTTTGTTTGCAGGCATGTTCAATGTGTCCTCTCTTACACATTGTTGAGACAGTAGTTCTTTAAACCGGCACTCAGATGCGAGGTGGTCCTGCTTCCCACACCGGTAACATTCTTGTCTCCCCGGTGCCCTGGGGGCAGGTTGTACGGATACTTTACGGACACTGACCCCAATTTGTTGCATGTCTTGGGTTACGCGTTCCATGGAGACTGCAATTTCCACAGGCTTCTGCAAGGTGAGTTGACCTTCAGTCAATAGGCGTTTTCGTGTTGATTCACTGTGTAGGCCACACACCAGCCTGTGACGCAGCATTTCCTCTAACATATTCTTGAAGTCACAGTGTGCTGCCAGCTTCCACCAAGCTGCTACAAATTGTACAACTGATTCACCTTCCTCTTGGTTCCTTTGGTAGAACCTATACCTCTCTGCAGTTACTAGTGGCTTTGGGGAAAAATGTGCTCCCAGAACTTCCACTAGGTCCCTGTAAGGTTTCTGCTCTGGCTTCTCCAGATAAAGCAAATCACATAGCAAATTATAAGTCTTAACTCCAATGACCATTAGAAAAACTGGTACCTTCTTCTCATCAGTTATGTCGTTTGCTATTACAAAAGTTTGAAATCGGGCTGTATATGTCTGCCAGGAATCTGCCGAATGATCATATGCTTCAAAGGTTGTAGTAAGTAAAGCCATGATGCTCTCTTGTGGTTATTGTTTGTCTCTTCTCTTACAGCAGGCAGATCAGCTTTCCGAATAGCCAGCCAGCCTTATCTCTTCCTTGTGCTTAACAACAGGCAGATCATCTTTCAGAATAGCCAGCTAGGCCTTAGGCAAACAGATCAACTTTCACAGCTACAACCCAACCCCCTTGCAAGCAGTAAAATAAAGTTTTGCTTCTTACATTGTATTCTGGTTTTCCAAAGTTGCCAGGATTGTTGAGGATAGCCACTCCATCACAAATCCCATCCTCTGTCACCAGATGTAGAGTTTTAAAGGAAATTATAATCCAATAAGGAGGACAGCATATTCAGAGCTGTATAAGAAGTCTTTATTGAAGAGAACTGAGAGAGAGAGAGAGGAAACAGACAGGTTTTCCTGGCACCTAAATGACTCTCTCATTTATCACTATGACAACCTCAATGACCCTAGGTAGTCCAAAACACCACACCAAGCACAGAGTAGCACAGTGCTGGCTTATAAGTTCTGGTAAGCTGCAGAGGACAGGAGTGGTTCTTCTTTCTGTCAGTGTCTTCAAAATGTCCTTTGAGGAGGAGTTGATTCTGAGACACTAGAGTTACTGTCTGACACATTACATGGGGGGTGGAGGGGTCATTACCCTGTGATCTGTGCATGGGATGAGACCCTCCAGGCATGGACTTCTCCCTGCTTTAGGATGAAAGGGCTGGGGAGTATGGGAGGGAGTGGACGACAGGACCATCCCCCTTCCCCTGGGACTCCACCCAGGGTATTCCATGTATCTGGGATTTGGACCCATGGGAGATGGGTTGTGAAGCTGGGGCCCAAGCTAGGAGGTTCTACATCATTCCCATCCTACTCTGTGGAAATTCCTTGGGACTGTTTGAAGGGATAGTACCCATTTCCAATAGAACTACCCTGGCAGTAAAATTCTTTCTTTTACAGGGGCCTGGCCATGGCCAGCCCCTCCTAGTGTGGCTACAACACAGCCAGACTGCAAGGGCCAGAGATAGTGCAAAGGACACAGTCACCAAGAGGACGACTATGGGCTCTGGGGCCCACTGGGTTTGTGATCAGGTCCCAGATCCCTTTCTACATGGGTACAAATTCCCTCCAGCTACATCCAGGTAAAATATCCCCAAGGGGGTACTTAGTGATTTCCACCCCTTGCACAGGAAGAGAACTGGTTGAGTTCCATACTCACTCACCTGCTACATCTGTGGGTGGGTAGTGCAAGAGGGCAAGAAGCAGTGGGGAGGGAACCTTGCCCCATGCAGTGTTTCAGGCTGAGTTAGCCTGTGCCTAGGAGCTTGGATACACTGCAGACTTTTGCCAATGCATATTATGACAGCAGACAGCCACCACCGTACTGTATTGCTTGTGCACGTGCACACTTGACACCTTGTGTTGGTACTGTGCGTGCCTCACAGGCACATGAGAGATGATGCATAGTATGGTGCACCATTGGTAGGCTTCTTAGTGTGCAACCTCATCACTATGCACCCTCTGTGACAGACGCATGGAGATTGCCCAACTCTGCATTGCTATTGTGAACATTGCAAACATTCCTCCAGTATTTGCAGAACTGCAAGAAAAACTGAAGGAAATGTGATAATTTCCTCATGGTCATTGTACTGTGGGATATAGGGAGACTGTCCAAAGATAATGGTGGCAAATACAGAGTAGCAGCAAATAGAGGGGTGCTGCTTCCAAGACTGAGAAACAAGCACTGAGTCTATTTGGACACAAATCGGATGTTAAAAATGGTAAGATGTATAAACCAGTAGAAAAGCACTTCAGTCTCCCTGGATATTCTGTGGCAGACTTGGAAGTTGTAATACTTGAACAAAACAACCTTCAAGAACAGACCAGCATGAAACTGTGGAGCTGGAACTCATATGCAAACTTGACACAATCAAACTGGGTCTAAATAGGACTTGGAATGGTTTTCTCATTCCAAAAATAATTGTCCCTGTTCAGACATTCTCACCTTCTAATCAACTGTTGCAAATGGGCCTCATTTTCCCTAACTGAGTTGACTTTGTTAGCACTTGCCCTCCCTATTACAGGGGCATCGCTGGCGCTGGGCACTCAGGGCACATGCCCCGAATCCCAGCGCCGGTGCCCCAGATCTGGCACCCCCCCTCCCCGGTCTCCAGCCCAATTGGGCCGGAGATCCAGGGCCAAGCTGCCCATGGCCACGGCAGCCCCGTCCCCAGCTGGAGATCCGGGGCTTGACTGCAGAGGCTGCTCCTGGCCTCATCTCCAGCCGGGGATCCAGGGCCCAGCCGCTCACAGCCATGGCAGCCCCGTCCCTGGTGGGGGATCCAGGACCCAGCTACCCATGGCTGCGGCAGCCCCATCCCTAGCCAGGGATCCGGGGCTCAGCCACCAGCAGCAGCGGCGGCCGTTCTGGCTCCTTCCCTGGCCGGGGATTTGGGGCCCAGCTGCCTGCGGCCACTTCTAGCCCCATCCCTGGCTGGGGATGTGGGCCCAGCCACCTGTGGCGGCATGCGGTGGCTTCCGCCCCCTGCCCTCGACCAGGGGGAGTGGCCTGCAGCCAGGGGCATGGCCTGTGGGCTGGGGACCGGGCGTGTGGGCTGTGCCCCAGATCCTTCCCCAGGGCAGCGACGCCCCTGCCCTATTATGTGTTTCTCATCCATCCTTGCATGTATGTGTACCATGTAACTGTAGTTTCTGTTTCATGCAGCTGACAAAGTGGGTTCCAGTCCACTAAAGCTTATGCCTGAAGAAATTTGTTAGTCGTTAAAGTGTTACAGGACTCTCATTATTTTTTTCTAATGTTATAGCTGCCTGCTGTTTCCTGCAAAACATATACGAAGGAAAAAGGATAAGTTTCCACTAGGGTGGAGGGCAGCGGTCTGCTGAATTTAAACAGCCAGAAGATAGGGCTCTCCAATTCAGTGTGGGGAGCTTATCTGTGAGACACATGAAGGTGTGGTGTCAGTAGACTGTGCTCCACCTGGACCAGCAGTTCTGGAGCCTGTTAGGAAGTGTGGTGTGAGGTGAATGTGTAGGCACAGAACACCAGCAATATACTCAGTGCCTTTATGATGCTTGCTGTATATCAATCGTTATTACCCCACTTGTCACTCACCCTGTGGGTGGTGACCCAGTGCATAATAACAATAAAACAGTACTTTCCATGCTGCCAGCTGTTTTGTAGAATTGACTGGGAAGTAACAGTGAAGAATTGTTAGCCAAAGAACAAGGTTAATTGTATAACAAAAACACTTATAATAAATCCTATGCATGTTAAAAGTAAATATATTAAAATATTAATAGATTAATGGAATGGAGCTTAACAAGGAGGAAAAAAATATTTCTTTGATGACTGGTGGTGGATAGGCTGGGGGTTGGCAACCCAAAAAATAAGAACAGTCATTTTAAAAATTCCTTCAATAACCAAGTGTTGTGAGAGTGACAGTGGGTTAGCTTCCTTCATGGCAGGGCCAGGGTGGCTGTGGGGCCCCTGGTGGGGGATGGGAGGATCTGGGCCAGGGTGTCTGCCTCAGGGTCTCCTGGTAGTGGAGAAGTCTGCAACTAGGAGTGGGCTTCCCCACAGGGTCGTCCCCCCCCCCATGGCAGAGGGATCTTGGAACCAGGTGTGGGCCAGCTGCAGGGTCTCCCAGTGGCACAGTGGAGCACAGCACAGGCTTCAGGCCAACCACAGGGCCCTAATGGCAGGGGGGTGCTTGGATCTGTAAAGGGGCAGTTAAAGAGTTTCATGTGGCTCCAGAGCCACAGGTTGCAGACTCCTGGGATAGGCCAATGGTCTGAGATGGGATGTTAGATGGGTGGGTTTGGAGTTATTATAAAGAATTCTTTCCTGGATGGTGAGTCTTGCCTAATGCTCATGTTTTAACTGAGTGCCATATTGGGATCAAGAAGGGATTTTCCCTCAGAGCAGATTGGCAAAGGATCTTGGGGGTGGGGGAGGTTGCCTACCTCTAAGGCATGGGGCAAGGCTCACTTGCTGGGGGATTTTCTATACCTTAAAATCTTTAAACCATGATCTGAGGATCTTAATAACTCAGTCTTAGGTAAAGTGTCTATTACAAGATGGGGAGGGGGAGGTTCTTCTTTGAGCATGGCTCACATCCATTCCCGTGTAGGTGTGTGTGTGTGCCATGGTTCATGGATGCCTGGAAGCTTTTTGCCCTAGCCTATCCCCATAGGGTCAGTGGCCAATGCCCCCTCTGACCTGTGCACTTATACAGTATATATAGGTGGCCTTGACCCTGATCCTGGTTCAGTTCCTTCTTTCCACCCATTGCAACAGTCCTGGAACTGCCCACTCTTGCATGTTTGCAAGCGCCTGTCTTTTCGTCATCTTCCTTTCTGATCTTGACTATTTTCTTCAGCTGCAGACACTTTAATCTTTTTGTTTTCACTCCTACGTCACGAGCCACACTGGAGTTCCCATGCTTTCCGCGTCCCAGAGATAACACATGGCCCAGCACAGAGTGCACCATGCCTGTTTCAGGCCTTGCACTGCATGCACTAAGGTCTTCTCAGTCAGTGACCCCCACAAAAAATGCCTAAAGTGCCTTGGGGAAGGACATGGGACTGACAAATGACAAATTTGTAGGCCTTTTATGCCAAGAACTCAAAAGGAACTGGAAAATCGTTACACTCCATGGCAATGGAAGAAGCCCTATGGTCCACCTCAGTACTGAGCAGGCCGTCATCAGCACAGGCAACCCCAGTGCAGAGGGCACAGTCAGCACCAGCTCCACCTTGGTACAGGCCCCTGGATGGGAAGCCTAAGAAGCACCATATGGGCTCAGCGTCTGCACCGAGTGCTCACCCACCTAAGGAAAAGGCCCACCATTGGCACAAGTCAGGATCCCTGGTACAGGTTCAGGCAGATTCCCAGACTCTAGTACAGAAACCTAAGGCACTGCCAACTCCTTGCACAACCAAGGCCTTCGAGGCAGCCAAGGCTTTCCTGCAGCTGCTGACCCTTACTCCACCCAGAATGACAGTGTCAAGGGGGAAATTGGCACTGTTGTCCAAGGCCTGCTTCAGGCCTCAGGTAGAACTGGGCCCATTAGCACAGCAGGAACCAGTGTGGGACCAAGTGCATAGTGGCCCACATTAGGAAACAAGGCGTACGAATCTTCCTTTACCTGGAGGATTGCTTAATAAGACGGAGGTCCAAACACCAGGTCTAGTGCAGTGTCAGCAATGTCTGAAGACTGTGCAAGAGGTCCGTGGCTGCAGCACCCGGTGGGTATGTCCACACAGGCTTCTTATTTCGAAACAATAGAGGTTGTTTCGAAATAAGAAAAAAGCGACATGTCCACATGACGCACCACTATTTCGAAACAATGGGACCCGTTGTTTCGAAATAACGGCCGTTATTTTGAAACCGTTAAACCTTGCATTTAATTGAAATAGCCGTTGTTTTGAAACGGTTGTTTCGAAACAATGGCGTTCGGTCACGCTGGTTCAAAACAACACCATTGTTGTGAAACAACTGTTTCGAAACAACATGTCCGAATGGCCTTCTTTCAAAATAACCATTTCGAAACAACAGCTATTTTGAAAGCAGGCTTTCCCTTAATTCGAATTAACAAACTGTTAATTCGAATTAACTTATTTTGAAATGCGGACTTTATTTCAAAATAACTCATTTTGAAATTGGTTATTTCGAAATAATGATGTATGTGTGGACATAGCCGGTGAGCGGAAGGGGCTGCGGCCACCCCGCCCGGGGCTGCAGCACCTGGAGCCAGACAGGGAGAGCCCAGAGACAGACTGCCCTGACCGCTCCCCCGCAGGCGGGCAGGGCACACAGGGGGCCAGCGGCCCCCGGCAGCCCAGCCCCAGGGCACTGGGAAGCCAGGTACTGACCGGCTCCCATCAGCTGCAGCACCCAGAGCTGGCTGCGGGGTGAGTGATGGGGGCTGTGGCACCCATGAGCCCGCGGGGGGGTGAGCTGCAGCAGCAGCTAGGGAAACCCGGCCAGGGCTGCCTCCTGCCCGCCCCTCCATCTCTTCTCAGTACCCTGGCCAGGGTGCTGAAGGCTCCCTGACCAGGGTGTTGAGCGGGGGGTGACCCTTCCTCCCAGGGTGCTATATACCCTTGGAGGATGGTCAAATCCCTGTTTCAAAACAGGGCTGTTTCAAAACAATGCATCCTAACAGCATTGTTTCAAAACAACCTTTTCGAAACAAGGGTTATTTCAGTCAGTTACTAGGTTTAACAATTTTGACAGGAAAAAAATTTCAGGCATGGTTTCTAAAATAAGCTGGATGAATGTACATCTTAAACAGGTGACTAGGAGGAAACACAAGGCCTACAAGGAGTGGAAGTTGGAAGGGATAGGAAAGGAGGACTACCTTTTACAGGTCAGAGCAGGTAGGGATCAAGTGAGGAAGGCCAAAAGCCAAGCAGAGATAAACCTTGCAAAGGGAATCAAAACTAATAGTAAAAGGTTCTTCAGCCATATAAATAGAAAGAAAACACAGAAGTAGGAGGTTGGACCACTATACACTGAGGATGGGGTAGAGATCAAGGATAATCTAGGCATGGCTGAATATCTAAATAAGTACTTTGCCTCTGTCTTTAATGAGGATGGTGGTGAGATTGGGGATAGAGGTAGGGCAGCTAATGGGAAATGAGAATGTAGAAGTGGAAATTACCATATCTGAGGTGGAAGCCAAGCTTCAGCTGCTTAATGGAACTAAATCAGGTGGTCCAGATAAGCTTCATCCGAGAATATTGAAGGAACTTGTACATGAAATTGCCAGCCCTTTAGCAAGGATTTTTAAAGTATCGGTGAACACAGGGGTTGTACCTTATGACTGGAGAATTGCTAATGTGGTCCCTATTTTCAAGAAAGGGAGTAAAGGTGATCCAGGTAACTACAGGCCTGTTAGTTTGACTTCAGAAGTATGCAAGCTCTTGGAGAAAATTTTGAAGAAAGTACTTGAGGATATTGAGGAGAATGGTAACTGCGATGTAATACAACATGGCTTTACAAAAGGTAGATCATGCCAGACAACCCTGATCTCCTTTTTTTAGAAGCTAACAGATTTTTTGGATAAAGGGAATGCGGTGGACCTAATTTACTTAGATTTCAGCAAGACATTTGATACAGTTCCACACAGGGAATTATTAGTTAAATTGGGGAAGATGGGAATTAATATGAAAATAGAAAGGTGGATAAAGAACTGGTTGCAGGGGAGACTACCTAGGGTCATAGTGAAAGGTGAACTGTCTAGCTGGAAGGAGGTCACTAGTGGAGTTCCCCAGAATTGCTCCTGGGACCCATCTTATTCAACTTTTTCATTACTGATCTTGGCACAAAAAGTGGGAATGTGCTAATTAAGTTTGCAGATGACACCAAGCTGGGAGGTATTGCCAATACAGAGGAGGATTGGTATAGCATACAGAATGATTTGGATGACCTTGTAAAGTGGAGCATTAGAAATAGGATGAACTTCAACAACGAGAAGTGCAAGGTCATGCATTTAGGGACAAATAACAGGAATTTTTCTTATAAGTTGGGAATGCATCAGCTGGAAGTGACGGGGGAGAAGGACCTGGGCGTACTGGTTGATCACAGAATGACAATGAGTAGCAAATGAGATGTGGCAGTGAAAAAAGCTAATGCGGTTCTAGGGTGCATCAGAAAGGGCATTTCCTGTAGAGATAAGGAGGTGTTAGTACCGTTATACAAGGCGCTGGTGCACCCTCACTTGGAGTATTGTGTACAGTTCTGGTCACCCATGTTTAAGAAAGATGAAGTCAAACTGGAACAGGTGCAAAGAAGGGCTACAAGGATGATTCGTGGAATGGAAAATCTTCCCTATGAAAAACAACTTAAAGAGCTTGGTTTGTTTAGTCGTCTCAAAAGAAGGCTGAGAGGAGATATGATTACTGTTTATAAATACATTAGAGGGATCAATACAAGGGAGGGAGAGGAATTATTTGAATACAGCGCCAATGTGAACACAAGAACAAGTGGATACAAACTGTCCTTCAGAAAATTTAGGCTTGAAATTAGATGCAGATTCCTAACCATCAGAGGAGTAAAGTTCTGAAATAGTTTATCAAGGGAAGTGGTGGGGGCAAAAACCTTAGGTGCCTTCAAAACAGAGCTTGATAAGTTTATGGAGGCAATGATTTGATGGACAGTGTAGCTTGGCCATTGTCTGGCTTTTACTACTGGTGATGGGTATGATAGGGATGTGGGAAGGGGCATTGGATCGAGTGGGTTCTGAGTTACTTCAGAGAAGTTCTTCTTAACTGGCTGTTGGGGACTTGCCCTCATGCTCAGGGTTTAACTGATTGCCATATTTGGGGTGGGGAAGGAGTTTTCCCCCAGGGCAGATTGGCTTGGGCACTGGGGATTTTTTGCCTTCCTCTGTAGCACTGGGCATGGCTCACTTGCTGGTTGATTCTCTGTACTGAAGACTTTAAATCATGATGGGAGTGGTCCTGCTTTTTTTGGCAGGGGGTTGGACTAGATGACCTCGTGGGGTCCCTTCCAACCCTATGATTCTATGATTCTATGACTCTATGACTTTAATAGCTCCATTATGGGTTTGAGGTTCATTGTAGGAGGGGGTCGGTGAGGTTTTGTGGCCTGCAGTGTGCGGGAGGTCAGACTAGATGATCATATTGGTCCCTTCTGACCTTAGAGTCTATGGCTATGTCTACATTGTAAAAGCTAAGTAGACTTTATTACGTAGACTTAATAAAGTCTACTTAAAGGCGATGTTAACTAGACATTAGTAAGTACACACTACATTAAGTTGACTTTATAAAGTCGACTTTAAAAAGGTGTCCTGGCTTAATTCTATTTAATAAAGTGGAATTAATGGTCCCACTGCGCTAAGTTGACTTAGTTAGTCCACACAGCCTTAAGTCACCTTAATAAAGTCGACTTAATGCTAAAGTTGACTTTATAAGTGGACCTAATAAAGTTGACTTTACTGGATCCTAAAGTCAACTTTTTTGCCCTGCAGTGCAGACAGGGCTCTGTTTAAGTCGACTTAAGGGCCCTTAAGTCAACTTAAACATAAAGTGTAGACATACTCTATGAGTCTATGGCTATGTCCACACGTAGGGCCCTGTTTTGAAATAAGTTATTTCGAAACAAGTCATTTTGAAATAAAGCCCGTATTTCAAAATGACTTACTTCGGAATAAATAAAACCCATTTAGAAATAAGGGAAATGAAATAGCATGTCCACACAGTGGACATGCTATTTTGAGATGGGGGAACGGGGGCGGGGGGCTTGTGTGGGGCCAGGGAACCCTGGGGGTGGGGCACCCCTGGGCATGCCCCCAGCAAGAGTGGGGAGGCGCTGGGGAATCCTGGGCACGGGGTGCCCCCGGCCCTGCCCCCTGGCAGGCAGGAGCGTGGCACCTCAGGGAATCCTGGGGGTGGGGTGCCCCTGGCCCCATCCCCAGGCTTGGGGGCAGCCCCAGTGGCTGGGTGAGCTGCCCCTGGAGCAGCCACCCCATGGGGGCTGCAGCCCCCCTGACCGGGCTGCGGGGCCGGCAGCGGCCCCCACCCAAGCCTGGGTGGAGGGCATAGCCCCAGGGGTGCCCCAGCTGGCTTCCCCCACTTCCCCTTGCCCGGGGCAGGGGGGTGAAGGGGCTGAGGCACTGGACCCTGCCCCTGCTCCCAGCAAGGGGAAGCAGTGGGGGAAGCCGGCTGGGGCACCCCCCCCCAGCACTCCACTCAGCACCCTGTCCAGGGTGCTGATCCCTGGCCAGGGTGCTGGGGAGGAAGGTCCTTGTTATTTCGAAACAAGGATTGTTTTGAAATAACATATCCAGACGCATTATTTTGAAACAACTGGTTTCAAAATAACCCTCCTTTCAAAACCAAAGTGGTTTAAGCTGTTTCGAAAGGAGGGCTCTTGTTTCAAAACATGGAGCTCCCTCCTTTCGAAACAAGAAAATGTTGTGTGGACATAGGGACTTTTATTTTGAAACAACCAGTGTTGTTTTGAAATAAAAGCCTCCTGTGGACATACCCTATGAATCTATGAGACTGTTCTTATTTTGAAATTACGGAGCTCATCATTTCGAAATAAGAAAATCTCATGTGGACCTAATCTTTTTTATTTTGAAATAACCAGTGTTAGTTTGAACTAGAACACGTGGGTAGTTCGAACTAAAAAGCCACAGTTAGTTCAAACTGGCCCAAGGTTAGTTCAGACTAAACTTGGATTCCTTTAATTCAGACTAGCAGGTCCGAACTAAAATTGCATATGTGGACATAGCCCTTGTCTGTATAGCTCCCCCAACGTTTTCTTTTAAAAGAGACCTGCTTATTGATACTTCTGCTTCAGTAGGCTCATGCCTGTCACCTCTTCTAACTCTAGCCAAAGTGAGTGTCACACATCAGGGGTGAGGGAAATGAGGAAGGAATTGGTCAGCTGCATGAAACTCTGAGTCAAGAGCACGAATACTAACTCCTGGGGGTTTCTTGTATGGAGCTGTCTGTAGGGTTGCCTTGTGGCAGCTAATCCTGGTGTCCAGCAAGTTGTTGGTGGTGTGGGAGACTGATGGACAGGTGAAGGTGACTGAAGGTGGTGAAAATCTATGAGGCAAGTTAAATCATCTACCCAGAGGATGAAAATATCATTGATGTGTCTTAGTTATATCATTGGCTTCCTGATGCATTTGTAAGGCAGGTCTAGAGGCTAGGCACTTCAGTTATGTCTACAGCTAAAATCTTAGTTCGGATCTGCTTAGTCCGAACTAAGTAGTTCAAAATTAGTATGACCCGGGCCTCCTGGGATAACCTTCTGAATGTGCCAAAATCAGTGCAAGCTGCAAAACCAGGGACCAAACCCCTATACCACTTACTGGTGGTACTTAAACAAGTCTCCCAGTCAGCAACAAAACATGCTTCTGATTCCCCCACTCTGGTTATCACCAAGCGTAACAAAATAGAAGCAGCCCCCTTACTGCACATCAGTTTCTATGGTCCCATCTAGCCACTGGGTCTCTTCAAGAAATAGGCTCTCCTGACCCCAAAGGGCCAGCCACATCAACCAGAACAATATAGGCTTAGATCTTACCCCAAATACCATGCTGACAGCCAATCCTTTAGTAACTACAACCAAAGGTTTAATGTAAAAGAAAAACAAACAAAAAATGAAAGATGTTAAAGGGTCAAAGTGAATCACATACAAACAAATGATTAAGAGTTCAAAGAAAGCAAATCCTTGAAGATCCTGTAGTTTATGGGTTAGTCCCACTCCTGTGGTGTGCACCCAGCAGCAGCAGGAGCTGGGTGGGTCTCAGTCCTTTGTTCAGTCCCAGAAGAATAGTTCCGGGGGGGGGGGGGTGTTGGCTGCAGATGGACTGAAGATTAAAGACAAAATGGAGAATGGGCCGTGGCCTCTTATCTCAGAGTCCTTGCTAGATTAAAATGGAGGTGGGCCACACGGTCAGCCTGGGTAACCAGTCATACAGGTTTCCTCTTGGGCCCTCTGTAGCTGGGAGCCCCCTCCTGATGGGCCATTAACAGGACAATAGTTTGTAGATGTCCAGTCTGGGATTGCCTCAGCTCAAACAACTTGGAACATACGTAAAACAAATTAGACTACTGGATTCTAATACAAATATGATACCTACCTATAAATCATATAATCATTCCTAGCAGATTACAGCCCTTCTATTAATACCAAACAAGGCATATCACATATAGATTATTTGAAATATGAAATATAAATATGAAAAATAATCATAAACAGTCCCCTAGATCCAGACAGTATCACAGTTAGTTCCAACTAAGCACTTTTTTTAGTTTGAGCTTTTAGTTTGAACTAGCCACACTTTTTTTAGTTTGAACTAACTTTTTAGTTCAAACTCAAAAAGCGCAGTTAATCAAACTAAAAGTTAGTTCAAACTAAAAAAAAAACAAAACAAAACATGCTTAGTTTTGAACTAACCACTAGTTCGAACTTATTTAGTTTGAACTAGCATGACTATATCATGCTAGTTTGAACTAAATTTTGAAATAACTTTGAACTAAGCAGTTAGTTTGAACTAACTGTTCAAGCCAACTAGCTCAGAGGTTGGCAACCTTTGCCGACCCCCCCATGCCTGCCCTGCCCACTGCACCCTCAGTGTGTGCCAGGGCAGGGCCAAAAAGGGACGGGGCCAGGCCTCCAGTTCAGGGCCAGGGCGGCTCCTGCCCTTGCCGGCAGGTAGCCTCTGTGTTCCAGCCAGGGCTGCTTTTTTCCCCATGGCCTCCGGGTCTGGCCAAAGCTGCCTCTCTCCCTTGATGGTGGGTGGCCTCCTGGTCTGGCCAGAGGAGCATCTCACCCCCCACTGTTGGGTGACTTCCAGCTCTGTGGTCAGAGACAGAAGTTGGGAGGACAATCCGTCCCGATCGCCTCTAGCCCTGCCTAGCAGGGGACGGGGCCAGCAGGGGCCTAGGAGCCACGCTCTGCAGCTTCTGCTGACTTGGAGCCGCGGCACACAGTTCATTCTTCCCAGCTGCAGAGCGATGTGGGAGTGGGGCCAGGAGGGAAGATTGAGTAGCGCCACATCCACTCAGGCTTTGCTCCCATGCCATTTTTGGTATGGGTGCCAGGGGTTGCTGGCCCCTGAACTAAAATTCTTTTAGCTCCAACTAGCCAAAGGTTAGTGTAGACAGGGTTCAAATTTGCTAGCGCAGACATAGCCTTCTTATGCTTAACAGATAAAAGGGGGGCAAGGAACTGATCTGCATGCACTTTTTACCTGCTTAAGAACAATTGGGTATTTGAATAATCTTACTGTGGCATGATGGTAAATTATGTATGGGCTGATCTGATCACAAATCTTTCAATACCTGTATTTTAACTGAAGAGGGAAATGAAATATTGTCTTTTCATGATGTGCTACCCTTTGATTGTATAAACTCTATTTTGCCTATTTGATGGAAAAGTCACCATCAGTCTCACAGAACTTGAAAGAGCAAGCAACTCTGTTTTTCAGTCCTGTAAATTTGGAGAAAGTGGTGTTTAGAGTAGCATTAGCTCTGCCAAAGAGCACTGCCTGAGGCAATGCCTCACCCCCTGCCTCTTGTTAAAAGACAGAGTTGATGACTCCTTGTGGAGTCTCCTTTGTTATTTTGATCACAGAAACTATGTCTGTGGTGTTCTGAAGTCTGGAGTTGAAATCACTGAGGGCTGAAAACCTTTCTAAGAGCTGAAATCACTGAAGAGTGACCAGCAGGTGGAACCAGCAGATGGTACCAGCAGCCAGTGGAGGGTGTGAGTTGACTAGCAGGTGGCATCAGCAGCTAGTGGGCAGAACTAGCTGAGGATGTGAGTGACCAGCAGGCAGTGCCAGCAGCCAGTGGGCAGAGCTAGAAGATGGTGGGAAGTGTGAATGGATCCAGAAGTGGAAGAAAACAACTGGAGGGAAGGGCTGAGGCCTCCCCATGCCTTTTTGGGGTGGATGTCAAAATTATGATGGCCACTATGATGGTCAGTATAAGGATAATGGAGAAGTGAGAGACATTCTCTATATATACTGGGTGGAGTGAGCGCTGCATTGGATTTTGTGGGAATCCTACCCTGCACTGATTCTCCAAACCAGTACTGGTTTTGATATTGCCTCTACATATTCTCTTATGCTACCATTAAAAGGTCTATATGTGACACTCAGACTCATGCTTGCAAGCAGGGAAGCACTGCCCTTTAGGGTGCCCAGGGAATAGTGCATGATTTCCCAGGAGACTGGATGAGGGCTTGAGCTGCTTGGTGTTGTAACATTGTCTGGAAATCCCTGGATATGGAACCTGGCCCTTGCTGCTGCCATCTTGTTCTGGCTGAAGGGTTACACGTGTCCAGAAATACTTCTTCAAGGTGCTGCACTCTGCTATGTGGTGGTTTCCTGGAGGGAGAGAAATGGTACTGCTGGGAGCAGGGCCATCCCTAGGAGGGTGCAGGGCCCTTGGTGAATTGCCCTTTGCAGGGCCCCCACTTAGCCCCCCGCAGCAGTGGGGGCAGAGCCAGCTGGCTCAGGGGAGCAGCAGACCCCTTTACATCTGCCCTGGTTGTCCCATGCCAGGGACCGGGCAAGCCGGCAGAAAGTGGATCCCAACTCAGCGCTTCCAGTCTTCCTGCCACATGTGCTGCTTTCGGCTCTGTGCTGGAGCAGCGGGAAGGAGGCAGTGTGGTCAGGGTGGGGCGTAGCCATACTGCCTCCCATCCCCTCTCTGCTGCTCCAGCACAGAGCTGAAAGCAATGCGTGTGGTGGGGGGACCAGAAGCACTGAGCCGGGTGCCTCTTTTGGCCAGCTCGCTCTGTCCCCGGTATAGGGGGAGAAGTGGTGCAGGCTCTGTGTGGCAGGACAGAGCCTCTCTTGGCCCCCCTCCCCTGGGATGGCCCTGGCTCGGAGAGAGACAGAGCTGGCAGAGGGCAGAGCTTGGTAAGCTCTAAAAGGCAGCAGGTTCTGACTGCATTAGCATGGTTGTACTGGACCCATCTGATCTAACCTCAGAGCAACTCCTGGAAAAACTCTGCATTTCTGGAGCCCCAGAACTTCCCCTTCCTCCTTTGCCTCCCTAGAGCATTATTGTCAGTCCACGTTTGGTGTATGAACACATATCTTTACTAAGGGACTTTGCTTTCCCACAGATACATATCAGAAAACATCCCACAAGATTCAGAATCTGCTCCTCTGGTGGGGAAGAAGAGTCAGCGGCATTACCATCCTACAGCCGTGCAGTATTTAGACAGGCTAACCAGGGTGACTCAACAGAAGAGCTGCAACTCTCTTCACAAAATCCATAACTCTGCTCTGCCTGCAGCTGCACACCAGCATTGGCATTCAGCCAGTCCCACTCAATACAGCTTGAGAAAGCCTCAGAGGATACATTTGCTGCCTCTTCCTCCATCATTCCTCCCCCTCCCCCACACAAACTTTCCATTGTTCTATGATGTGACTTTTACCTGCATCCCAGGGAGCAGAGGTGGCATGGCAGCAGCAGCAGCTGCTTGTGTGTCAGAACACTGCAGAACAAGAAATGATTTTCAACAAAGCAGCCCTGCACACTCAGGTCACTCTGGCTATGTCTACACCTAAAATCTTAGTTCAGACGTGCTTAGTCCAAACTAAGTAGTTCAAAAGTTAGTTCAAACTAAGTGTGTTTTTATTTAGTTTGAACTACTTTTTAGTTCAAACTAGCTGCCCTTTTTTCAGTTCAAACTAACCACCAATTTGAACTTATTTAGTTTGTGTAACCCCTCTGCCAGGGCGAACTGGCAGAACAAGAGCCAGCTCTATCTAGAGGTTTCCAAATAATATAGCACCAACCAGCTTGAGCCTCCACCCAGTCTTCTGGGAAATCATGCATTTTTCCCTGGGCACCCCAAGGGGGTGATGCTTCCTCGCTCACAAGCACGAGTCTGAGTGTAGTATACAGAATCTTTAATAGTAATAAAAACAGAATGTAAAAGCCCAATAACAAAAACCAGCACTCATCTGGAGAATCAGTGCCAAACAGGCTCCCAACAAATCTAGGGGATGTAGCGAATGTCTTTCATGCCAGCTGTCCGCTGGTGCCACCAGCTGGTCACTCACACTCTCCGACCCTCCACTGGTGGCTCATGCCCTCCATTGGCTCTGCCAACTGTCTGCCAACTCTGCCTACTGGTCACTCATGCTCTGATCTCACTGGCTACTGGTTCTGCCTGCTGTCTACTGGCCCCGCTTGCTGGTCATTCATGTCCAGCCCTCCTCTGGCTGCTCTCACTATCCGCTGGCTCTGCCCACTGTCTGCCAGCTTCGCCCACCAGTCACTCACACCACACAGCCATCTGCTAGCCACTCTCACCATCTACTGGCTCTGCCCACTGGTCACTCAGTCCGTCGCTGCTCCTTGTCAGTGACTTCAGCTCTAACAGACAGTTTTCCTTTCTCAGTGATTTCAGCTCTTAAATATTACATGGCTGCAAAGAGCTTCTCCCATTAAAGTAACAAGAGAAGGGCTTCACAGGAAGCCTGGCCAGATCTATCCTTTGAGCGTAGGGCAAAAGGGTGAGGCAAGCCTTGGGCACAGATCTAGATCAGGGGTTGGCAACCCAAAAGAGCAGAAGAGTCATTTCACCCTGCCACCACAACTGCAAGAGCCTGAGCCAGCCTGCTGTGCCGCAGTCTCTAGCATTTGTAGGAGTGTATGTGGGTGGGGCATGCTCCCTCTGTCCTTCTCTCTGGTAGCAGGGCAGAGCTGCACTACCTCTCTTACCTACAGCCAGCCACCCCTCCCAACAGCAGACAATGGAGAGCTACAGCTTGTGGAGGCAGGGTCCTGGAATAGTCCCTCTACAGAGATCAGGCCACTTCAACCTGGCCACTCCATGCTGAATGGGCCCAACCAAGGGTCTGGGAGTGAGGTGGTCTCTATTCAGGCCTGGAGTAGCCAGATCAAAGTGGCTTGAACTCCATGGAAGGGCCATTCTAGGGCCCTCCCTCCACAAGCTGCAGTTCTCTGCTGCTCATTCTTGGGAGGGACAGCCAGCTAGGAGTAGGTAGGGCAGCAGTGCTCTACCCTACCAGCAGAAGAAGGAAGCACATACTGTCTATAAACCCCCCCACCAGTGCTAGAAGCCCTGACAAAGCTGCTGGGCTGCTTCTAGCTCATACAGCTATAGTAGAAGAATGAGACAACCCCAGTGCCCCTGATTTAGCTATAATGCTAGGACTAGCCCAGAGTACACCTAGCTCCCTAGAAAAGATTGCTAGAAAACCAGAAATGTACACTCATGGAACCAGATGTGGTTCACTATGCTTGCATTACTGAGCCCTGCTTTAGACAGAGCTAATATTAAACCCCTACCTCATCATAACTTCACTAGGCTAGGAGGAGGGGGTGACCCCTCTTTTAATATTCTTTCTGGTAAGGGTAGCTTTTATCCTTTAACCCACCTAAACAGAGTTGGAACAAGCAAGACAGTAGTGTATTACAAAAGACAGTATTTCATGTTTCTTTTCAGTAGAATTATAGACACTGACAGATTTGTGATCAGATCAACCCAAATACCATTATCCATATTGCCATAGTGTGACTATGGTAATAAGCTCTTTGTGCTCCTGAAAATATAAAACCCATGCAGATTAGCTGCCCCCCCCCCCCGAAGCTGTTAGGCATAGCTTCTAGACCTGCCTTACATCCAAACTATCATGTCTACATTGTCCTAGTTCAAACTAAATATGCAAATTAGTTTGAACTAAGCAGTTAGTTCGAACTAACCAGCTGAACGACCTAGTTTGAACTAAGCAAAATTTTTAGTTCAAACTAGGCAAAGCCTAGCATAGACAGGATTCAAATTAGTTTGACAGGCTTCAGATTAAGGCTCCTGAATTCAAACTAATTTGTTAATATAAATATAGCCTCTGGGACTCATCAAGAGTCTTGTTCTTGAAAGGCACTGAATTTCTGTCCCCTGGTTGGCAGTGTGGTAGGCTCCCAGCTGGGCACTGCATTGGGCATTGTGCATTTCTGCCCCAAGCTGTCCTAGATTTAGATGCTGGTACTGATTTGTTTGCTATCCTGGCTGACTGCTATGATCTTGCCATGTAGGACAGTTATAGGGTCCCATCCTGGACCCCCCTGTGGTCACTGCAGTCATCACAGTCCTGAGCAAAGCATGATAAAGAGATGCAGATAAATCATGAGAACAAGATCTGTTGTGACATAAATGGCAGCAGAGGGATTTTGACCCTTAGCATGTCCATTAATTATCACACTTGCTCCTCTGTGTGAGTGGAGCCCTACCTCCCCAATCTGGGAAGAAACCCCTCATGGCTTCTAAAGAAACCTGCTTAGAAGCTATGATCAAGCAGGTAAGCAGTAAAGCTAGCTACTTACTGCCCAAAATAGGCTTGTGTTAGAGTTATTACTTCTTTCCTACATCTCCTGGGTCTGCACCACATCTCATAGGATCATCAAAACCTAGACTAAGATCTTACACATAGCCTATAGCAAGCACTGTAAGAAAGAGACAGAGCACTATAGCCATTTCAAACCACAATTCCATTCTCCTACTCCCAGGAAGCTCTCAGGGCTGTATGGGGTCCCACAGGACCATCTAAGTTAGAGCTACTTCTTTGGGCTATGTCATAGGCCAGAGCACCTCCTGGCATTTCCACTCCAATGTGGCCCCTAGATTGCAACTGGCAAGGGTTCTCTGGAGGTGCTCATGCTCAAGGAATCCTCCCCAGCTGAATACATGGCTTGCAGATCAAAGGCAGGCTTAGAAGCTGTGCCTAACAGCTTCTGGGGGTGGGGGGCAACTAATCTGTGTGGGTCCTGTATTAGCATGAACACAAAGAGCACAATTAGTTGTTAGCATAGTGGATGCAGGACATAGTAGGTAATGGTATTTGGGGTTAATCTGATCATAAATCTGTCAATATCTGTAATTCTACTGAAGGGAAATATGAAATATGTCTTTTGTGAATTTGCTACTCTCTGATTGTTCCAAATTTGTTTGGGTTAGTTAAAGGGTAAAAACTACCCTTAGCTAAAAAGAGACTTGTAAAAGAGGTCACTGGCTATTTCAGCCTGGAAAGTTTGGGATAGGGGGTTTTTGCATAACTGTTTCTGGAATAGTGTTTGAGGCATTTTTGTCTCACTTTAGTGTCAAGTTATAAGTCTGATGGGGCTTCTTTGTTGTTTTAATGAAAGTAGATGTTTGCAGCTTCTTAAGGTTTAAGACCTGAAATCACTGAGAGAAACAAGCTTTCTCTTTGTCTGAGCCAAAGTTGTTGAAAAGGAACAGTAGATGGAATGAACAGTGAGAGTGGCAAGCTAGGCATTATGACTGACTGGGGGGCAGAGCCAGCAGATGGTGCTAGTGGATGGAATGAATGACCATTGGTTGGTGCTGGCAGACAGCTGATGTGAGATGTACTCCCTAAGTACTCTAGGGTTTGTTGAGAACATGTTTTGCACTGCTCTTCCAGATCAGTCCTGGGTTTGCTATTGAGTTCATATGTGTTGTTATGCTGTGTGGGATCATGCTGGGAATCTGTTTCTTACTGATCCTCCAGATCAATGCTGATTTTTGTTATTGGGCCTTTTACATTTTGTTTTTATTACTATTAAAAGTTCTGTATACTACACTCAGACTTGTGCTTGTAAGCAGGGAAGCATTACCCTTTTGGAGTGCCCAGGGAATAGTGTGTGATTTTCCAGGAGAGTGGGTGGGGCTCAAGCTGGTTGGTGGTGTTACATAATTGGGAAGCCCCTAGATATAGAACCCAGCCCTTGTTCTGCCATCTCGCCCTGGGAGAAAGGTTACAGAAACCCTTGTTGTGTCCCTCTGACCTTCTCCCTTAGTGCACAGGAATCAGAGCACAGATGATGATCTCACACCTAAGTGGGACTATCTTGTGGCAGGACTACCCTCTTATGTCCTAAGCTCAGCACAATGGGGCCAAGAGCCCTGACTGAGGTACCCAGGCACTGTCAGCACCCAGGCAAAAACTGCCACTGAGCAATGTGACAACGTGTCTCACACAAACGCCTTTCTTTGACTCAGCACATGCTGTTCTTGGCCCCTGCTGATGGAGAGTTTACAAATGCAGCTGTGCTCACCAGCTGGTATGTGTCATTTCCTCCTGGCTCCTCTATGCTGCTGCCCTGAGGGAGAACCTGTCCATGCAGCAGCCAGCCGAGGTGCTGGCTGGTAAGGAAAACAGCTATCGCAAAGCGTTGTGATGCAGAGCAGAGATCACCTCTCCCTGCTGTAGGTTGGTCTGAGCTGGAAGTGACTCCTCTGCAAGATCCTGGCCACGGTAACAGCTGCCCCAGTCTCCTCTTCAAACCTACCTTGGCAGTCACATGCTAGAGACTGGTGATTGGCAGCAGCGGGACATGCAGTAGCTGCTGCTTTTACATCATGCACCTTGGGACAGCGAAGTGATGATACACTAGTGAAATGCAGATGGCATAGACCCCTGAGGGAGCGGGCCAGACCCCATCCTGGTGGGAGGGGGTGCCATTTTCCTGGCTTCAAGGGAGCAATGCTCATTTATGCTGGCTGAGGACCTGACTCAGTGTCCCTCCATGATTGCTGGAGGATGGGGACTGGTATTACATGGCAGGTATATTAGGAAACCCTCAGGCCCGTTGGTGGAGGGGTCACCATACCGTAGGCCAGCTTGGGTGAGCAGACGTGGCAGGTGACAACCCAGAGACAAGAGCAGAAGCCTGATTTCATATGGGTTTCCAATGATTGGGGGAACCAGCTGATCCTGTCTCTGTGACTCTAGTGTAGCTGTGGCTGGGGCAGGGCTGAGTAGCTTGTTACAGACAGGCTGCTCTTCCTCCATGGCTCCACCATAGGCAATCACCCTCCAGGCAGGAGTCAGCAATGCTGAGCTGACTGACACTTCTGTTCCCCATTCTGCCCCTGGGGCAGGGCCGTAATTACAGCGGAGCAAATGGGGCAAAGCCCCAGGTGTGACTTTGAAAGGGCATCAGAGTAGACCCTTCCTAGCCCCAAAGAGGAATGTGCCTGTCTCTGGGAGGCAGGGAAGGGGCTGCTCACCAGGCTTTGGCCATGGCAGGGAAGGGACACCCTGCTGCTGGCTCTGGCCACCAGTGGGGAAGGGTCATCCTCCCTTCGTTGCTGGATGGGCGGGCCCCATGTCCCATGTCAGGACCCAGGTGGAGGGGATGCCTTTGGGGCTGCTTGGCCCTGGCTAACAAACTCCTAGTTACAGCCCTGCCCTGGGATGCTGGTACTGTCTGCCTTTGTGTCTGCCGGGTGGCAGCAGCTTTGCATTACAGTGCTGTAGGATGCCAACAGAGGGTACTGCATAGAATCAGCCAAGCCAGGGAGCCTTGACTACCACATTTTCTCACACAGCACCAGTGATGTTTCCAGCACCATGACCTGCAACCCACAGCTCAAAGGAGGCACCATGAGGTGTCTGCGCATCTTCTCTCTCACAGCTAAGGCAGTCCTCTCTCAGAAAAATACCAGAACACACCAGTCTTTCCCACGAGACCAGATTGATAACAGTGTTATTCACCTTGCCTGTGACTGCACACAGCCAGACAGTGAGCAACATTTGCACAGTGTCCTATCAATAAATGCTATAGTATTTTGCTGAACTTACGAATGGCCAGACTGGGTCAGACCAATGGTCCATCTAGCTCAGTATCCTGTCATCCAACAGTTGCCAATGCCAGGTGCTTCAGAGGGTAGGTACAGAACAGACAATCACTGAGCTATGCATCCCCTGTCAACCCCTCACGGCTTCTCGAAGGCAGAAGTTTAGGACCATCCAGAGCATGGGGTTGCATCCCTGACCATCTTGGCTAGTAGCCTTTGATGGGCCTATCGTGAAGAACTTGTCTAGTTCTTTTTTGAACCTAATTAGAGTTTTGACCTTCACAATATTATGAGCACACATCTAGAACCCCAAGATATCGTGACAGCCACAAGAATTCAAAAATCAGGAGTTATAATCTATGTGTCAAGTCATAAAATTATATAAAAATAAGCATGATACTAGGTTCTTTCAATGTACCTCTTTGTTCCTGAGCTTTTAGTATGCAGTAGCTGGTTCCACAAAATTAGGAGCCTAAACATCTGAATGAATCCTGGCCTATCGTTGTACCTTTCCTGTTGTCTCTCCAAAACATTGGAACACAGTGATAGTAGGGTACAAAACTATATCAGAAGGACAGAATAGATCATAGTGGTGGAGGACTGGTACAATGTGTGAAAGAAAGTAGAGTCAAATGAAATAAAAATCTTAAATGAACCAACTGTGCCCATAGAATCTCCATGGATAATAATTCCTTGCTTGAATAATAAGAATATTATAATTATGATAATAAGTAGGGATATACTGGGATATAACCACCTGGCCAGAATAGTGCCAGTGGCTGTCAAATGCTCAGGGAGATTAGAGAGGCTATAAAAATTAAAAAAAACTCAGTACTAATTGTGGGCTTCAACTACTGGATATTGACTGGATTCATGTCACCTCAGGGCAGGATGCAGAGATAAAGTTTCTGGCCACCTTAAATGATGCTTCTTAGAGCAGCTAATCCTGGAGCCCACGTGGAGTGGGGCAATTCTTGATTTAGTCCTAAGCAGAACACAACTTCTGGTCCAGGAGGTGAAGAGTGCTGAACTACTCAATAGCAGTGGCAGAAACATAATAAAATTTAACATCCCTGGGGAGGAAGGGGGCAGGAAACCAAAGCAGCTCACCATGGGTATGTCTACACTCCAGATTTGTCAACTTAAAGTGCCTTAAGTCAACTAAACAAAGATCCAGCCACGCTGGTAAGGTATTAAGTCGACTTAAGTGTTTTCTTAAGTCAACTTAATAACTCTCACTTGAAAAGTCAGCTCAGCACTTAAGTTGACTTAAATCAATGTAGCTCAGGAGTTCACTTAAGTTGACTTAACTGGCCTTCTAGCTATTTGAAACATGGGGATGGGGGCTGGGAAGAAGGAACAATACAGCTGGGAGCATTCCCAGCTGTGTGCAACACATCCAAACTCCCCATGTCTTAGCTGCAGCCCCACAGCCCTGCATCCCAGGCTGACAGCTCAGGTCGCCTCCTCCCAAACTGATCCAGAGTCTTTCCCTTTCTTAACCCAACGCTGCATCTCTCTCCTTCTCCAGTCCAATCTGATCTGGCATCTTTCCCCCTCTCAAACCAACCCCACATCTCTCCCCTTCTCAGCTGGACCCTGCATCTCTCTCCTTCTCCAGTCCAATCTGATCTGGCATCTTTCCCCCTTCTCAGACCAACCCCACACCTCTCCCCTTCTCAGCTGGACCCCACATCTGTCTCCTTCTCCAGTCCAATCTGATCTGGCATCTTTCCCCCTTCTCAGACCAACCCCACATCTCTCCCCTTCTCAGTCTGACCCTGCATCATCCCCTCTCTCAACCCAACTGCTCATCTCCCACGCCTCCTCAGCCCTACCCTGAATCTCCCTCTTCTCAGCTGGACCTTGCATCTCTCTCCTTCCCCCAACCTGATCCAATGTCTCCCCCCATTCTCACCCTGACCCCACATCTCCCACCCCCTCAGCCCAACCCTGTTTCTCCCCCCCTTCTCAGTCCGACCCTGCATCTTACCTCTCAGCCCAACCCCGCATCTCTCCCCTTCTCCAGGCTGACTTGATCTGGCATCTTTCTCCTTCTCAACCAGACGCAGCACCTCTCTCCCTCTCCAGCCCAACCCTGCATGTCTCCCCCTTCTCCAACTCGACCTTATCCGGCATCTCTCCCCCCTTCTCAGCCTGACCCTGCATCTATCTCCTTCTCAGCTCAACCCTGCCTGTCTCTCCCCAACTCTGCCTGTCTCTTCCCTTCTCTGCCCAAACCCATGTGTCCCTCCCCCATGTCCTTCTCAGCCCAACCCTGCTTGTTACCCCCTTGTGCTTCTCAGTGCGACCCTGTCTGTCTCTCCCCTTCTCCAGCCTGACATCGTATGTCTCCCCTTCTCAGCCCAACCCTCCTGATATTCGTGTAAAACAAAAAAAGGAGTCCTGAGGCACTGTTTAAGACTAAGAAATTTATTTATTGGATGAGTTTTCGTGGGAGAAAATCCCACTTCGTCAGATGGTTTGAAAATGGGGGAATGTACAGAATGGTAGGAAATAAATGAAGGGGAGTGTAAGATGTAGGATCAGATCACACTGTAACAGCAAATCAAAGCAGTTGTTAAGATTCAAACACTGGGAAACAGCACATAGAAAAGGAAAGAAAGAAAGTTGCTATTTCTTTTATATTAGATTGTGTGAAAGCAGGATTAAATCGTGACTATGGATTTTTTTTCCCCCATTACGACAGGTGATTTGACTTCACTTTCCTCTATGTGCTGTTTCTTGGTGTCTGAGTCTTAACAACTGCTGCGCCCTGCCTCTGTGCTGGCAGTTGCCCTGCAACACCTGGTCCAGAATGGGAGGAGTCTGGGCAATGCAGGAAAGGTATGGAGTGCTGTGCTGGCACATTGCTGGGACATGTCAGGCTCCCTGGGCTCCCTGTTGCCACACACAGTATGGTGGGTGGTGTTGTCACTCACATCCTGTAGTGAAGGAGTGGCCAGGAGAGAGGGACACTTCTGCTGTGGTGCAGTGTGGGCCAGCTACCCTCAATGCAACACTCCTAGGGCAACCTAGCAGCTGCCAGTGTGGACATGGGCAGTCTCCTGGCATTTTGAGTGTGGACATGCTAAGCTTATTTTATAAGGTCTACTTTAAGCCAGTGTAACCCTTCTGCCAGGGCAGGCTGGCAGAACAAGGGCCGGGTTCTATACCTAGGGGTTTTCCAGTAATGTAACACCATCAACTGGCTCGACCTTCACCCAGATTTCTGGGAAATCCTGCACTGTTCCCTGGGCACCCCAAAGGGGTAAGGCTTCCCCACTCGCAAGCACGAGTCTGAGTGTAGTAAACAGAACCTTTAATAGAACTAAAACAGAGTATAAAAGGCCAGATAACAGAAATCAGCACTGATCTAGCAAATCAGTACAGAGCAAAGTTCCCAACAACCCACACTGCATATCAGAACATACAAGACTTAATGGCAAAACTGGCACTGATCTAGGGAATCAGTACCTAACTAGGCTCCCAACCAACCCCAGTGTATGTAGGGAGTGTTTCTCACACCAACCAGCCATTGGCATCAACTACTATAACTCACTCCATCCAATGGCTCTACCCACTAGTCACTCATACTGCCCAGCTCACCACTCTCACCATCCACTAACTCCACCCACAAATTGCTCACACCACCCAGCTCACCACTGTCAGTGTCTTCTAGCTCCTCTTCAGCTCAGAGAAAGAATTTGTCTAGCTCTCTTAAACCTTAAGCAGCTACTTCCTTCAACATAACAAAGGAGATCTCAAAAAAAAAAACCCAGCCAGCTCTATCATTTGATAGAGAGACTAGATGAGTGAGACAAATTGTCTCATACATCATACAAGAAGAAATCCCTCCCCCCACCCCTCACAGCTGGGAATAGCCAATGGCCTCTCTTACAGGTATCTTTTTAACTAAGGGTAGCTTTTACCCTTAAACTAACCCAGACAGATTTGAAACAAACAGAGAGTAGCAATTCACAAAAAGACAGTATTTTATATTTCCCTTCAGTAGAATTACACAGATTGACAGATTTGTGATCAAATTAACCCCAAATACCACTACCCACTATGCCCTGCACCCACTATGCTAATACCTAATTGTGCTCTTTCTGTTCATGCTAATACAGGACCCATGCAGATTAGGCACCCTCCTTCAGGAGCTGTTATGCACAGTTTCTAAGTCTGCCTTATACTGACTTAAAGCAGACTTTATTAAGCCGTCTTAACCAAGCCCTGAAGCATAGCCAGAGCCTATGGTAGCATTTCATTTCAGAAAGGGGAACTACACAACAATGAGGAAGTTAGTTAAACAGAAATTAAAAAAATGAAATCTCTGCAACCGCATGGAAGCTTTTTAAAGACATCATATTAGAGGCTCAATGTATACTGCAAATTTTAAGAAAATGGTAAGAGGACCAAAAGAGTGGCTAAACAAGAAAATAAAAGAAGCAGTTAGAGGCAAAAAGGCATCCTTTAAAAAGGGGAAGTTAAATCCTACTGAGGAAAACAGAAAGGAGCATAAACTCCAGCAAGTGATGTCTACTATACTAAATTGCTATGTGAGTGCACACACGTGTGTGTGATGTGAAGTGTACCAGGTGACAGGCCATTGTGATGTCAGAGGTGACTCAACCAATTGCTCCCAATGAAGCGCCCTTGGGAGCAATTGGTTGAGTCATCTTTGACATCACAATGGCCTAGGAGTCTTGGCATTGCATAGATATATACCTTATTATAGCTGAATACCTCTTTGTAATTTATAAAGGCAAAATGGCTAAGGATTTAAAAATTGGACAGTAACAGCCAGTGAAGCCCAAGGATGGTTCACTCTGGTGACACAGCACCTCTTTGGAACTTGTCAAAAATTATAAAGCTCTCAGCTATGCTTTCAGCTGACTCCAATATGTCAAGCTGACTCTTCAAACAATTATATGTGGCACTCACCCAGGGAAGAAACCATGAAAATCTGAAAGTTTACATGAAAAATATGAATTGCCAAGGAAAAGTTTTAGCTGACCATAGATCTTTTGTAAAAAAGGTTGTAATTAAAAAGCTATTAATTGATTAAAATAAATAAGTATTTCATAATTTCCCTTTTGATTTTTCTCTGTCATTTTTCACAGGTTACAGCTAGTGTAAAATATAATTAGGAAGTCAAAAAAAAAAAAAAGAAGAAGGACAGTTAGCTAAGGGCTCAGAAAGTAACAATAAAAAACTCAAAGTCCATCCAAAGCAGAAAACTTGCTAAACAGCCAGTGGGATCACCAGGGGTGTCGCTGCCCCAGGGAGGGATCCAAGCCACGGCCCCAGGCCCTGACCCTGGCCGCAGGCCACGCCCCCTGGCCGGGGACAGGGCCGGAAGCCACCGCGTGCCGCTGGGCCTGCATCCCCACCTGGGGACAGGGCTGGAGCGGCCGTCACTACTGCGGGCAGCCAAGCCCCAGATCCCCAGCTGGGGACGGGGTCAGGAGCAGCCTCTGCAGTCGAGCCCTAGATCCCCAGCTGGGGACAGGGCTGCTGCAGCCACGGGTGGCTGCGCCTCGGATCTCCGGCCCAATTGGGCCACAGATGAGGGGGGCGCCAGACCAAGGGCACCAGCACTGGGATTCGCGGCACATGCCCTGGGTGCCCAGCACCAGCAATGCCCCTGGGGGCCACAAGGTGCTAAACAGCCAATGGGGCCACAAGGTGCTTTAGCCAGGTGCTAAAGGAGCATTCAAGGAAGATAAGGCCTTTGTGGAGAAACTAAATGAATTCTTTGCATTGGATTTCTAGGCTGAGGTTGTAAAGGAGGTTCCCAAACCTGAGCTATTCTTTTTAGATGAGAAATTAGAGAACCCGTCCAAGATCAAGGTGGCATTAGAAGAAGTTTTGAAACAAAATGGTAAATTAAATGGTAAACAGCCCCCAGTAACAGATGGCACCCATTAAAAAGTTCTGAAGAAATTCAGTTATGAAATTGCAGGACTACTAAGTGTGATATATAATTTATCATTTAAATCAGCAGCTATGCCAGATGACTGGAGGATAGCTAATGTGATGTCAATTTTTTTAAAAAGGCTCCAGAGGCAATCCTTGCAGTTACAGGCCAGGCAAATTGCTTGAACTAAAACACATTAGAATTATCAGACACATAGATGAACGTAATTTGCTGGGGGAAATTTCAACATGGTTTTTGTAAAGGGAAATCATGCCTCACCAATCTACTAGAGTTCTTCAGGGGGTCAATAAACATGTGGACAAGGGTGATGCAGTGGACATAATGTACTTAGATATTTGGAAAGTCTTTGAAAAGATTCCTCACCAAAGGCTGTTTAACAAACTAAGCTGTTGTAGGGTAAGAGAGAAGGTCCTCTCATGGATCAGTAGCTGGTTAAAAGACAAAGTTTAGGAATAAATGCTCAGTTTTCAGAATGGAGAAAAGTAAACAGCAGTGTCACAATAGGTCTGTGCTGGGACTCATCCTTTTAAACATATTGATAAATGATCTTGAAAAATAGGCAAACAATGAGATGGAAAAATATGTAGAGGATAAAAAAATACTCAAGATCGTTAAGTCCAAAGCAGTCTGAAAAGAGTTTCAAAAGGATCTCACAAAACTGAGTGACTTGGCAACAAAATGGCAGATGAATTTCAATGGTGATGAATACAAAGTAATGTACATTGGAAAATAAAATCCAACTGTACATATAAAATGATGGGGTCTAAATTAGCTGATGCCACATAAGGAAAATCTTGAAGTCATTGTGGGTAGTTCTCTGAAAATATCCATTCAGTGTGGAGCAGTAGTCAAATAATGTTAGGGATTATCAGGAAAATGATAGCTAATAAGACAGAAAATATTATATTGCCCCTTTATAAATCCAGTATATGCCCACATCTTGAATATTGCATGCAAATCTGATCATCACATCTCTAAAAAGATAGGTTGGAACTGGAAAAGCTACAGAAAACGGCAAGAAAAATGATTAGGAGAATGGAACAGCTTCCATATGGGGAGACATTAAAAAGACTGGGACTTCTCATCTTGGAGAAGAGAGGACTGAGGGAAGGGATAGGATAGAGCTCTATAAAATCATGTCTGATGTGAAAAAAACAAATATTTACTCTTCATAACACAAGAACAAGGGTTCACCTCACAAAATTAATAGACAATAGGTTTTAAATGAATAAAAGGAAGTATTTCTTCACACAACACAGTCAACCTGTGAAACTCTGCCAGAGGATGTTGTCAAGGCCAAGACCATAATAGGGTTAAAAATACCTAGATAAGTTCATGGAAGATAGGTCTACCATGGACTATTAGGCTGTGTTCACACAGCATTCTTATTTCGAAACAACAAAGTTGTTTCGAAATAAGAATTGCCATGGCCACACGACGTACAGCTATTTCGAAACAAGGAAACCCCTTGTTTCGAAATGGCAGCTGTTCGTTCAAAACGGCTTAAACCTGGCTTCCCTTCGAAACAGCGTTGTTTTGAAACGGCTCGTTTCGAAACAACACCAACGGGACATTGAGATGGCAACCCCTTTGGAGCGATAAGGTGACTCCTTTGTTTGCTGCTATTGTGTGGTTCTCATTTGTGTATGTTTCCCTGTTTGTTTGTCTGTCTGTTCTGTCTTAGGTAGCCTAGAATTCCCCTTTTCAGGTTGGGGAATTGTTCCTGCCCTTTTCAG
>ML682108.1:371463-383824 GCA_007922195.1 Podocnemis expansa | reverse complement strand
CCCTATACTGGGGGTTCTTGCTCAGAGAGGCTAGCTTCTCTTTGCTTGCCTCTGCTGCAGTTCCTTTTATTATTCGGCTGAATAACAAACTTTGAACCACACCTTGTTCTCTGCCTATTGGAGTCTCAGCTGGGAACGGGTCTGCTTCATTGGGAAGGCTCTGGTGTGCCTCTTTCTGAAGCTGAGGGCCAGAGTTAGATTTTCCCCTACAGCTCTGACGGCACCAAGACAATCCTGGTACCTGAATTCTGGTAACATATGTATGAAAAAAACCTGATCATTGCATCTGAGAATAGGTGCTGTCATCTTGGGTGCAGCTTTTGATAGTCAAAAACATCTAATTTTACTCCCCCCTCCCATTTGATGTGTATTTCACATAAAAGCAAATGGAAAATGTTAAATCTCATAAAATAGATATATATCCATCTGTGGTTTATAGCAGAGATAGTAGGATGTGATGTCTAGAAACTTGCATTTTAGGTAAAAGGTTATGTTTCAAGCAAGTCTGCACATAAAAGCCAGCAGCTCTCACTTCTGATTGCTCCATTCCTGTGTGCGTAAAACTTAGCTTGTCTGTGATTTTTTTTTTTTGTTAATACTGCACGGTGAGGTTCAAAACTGAGGCTAGACAGGGATTCCCCTACACCCTCCCCCGAGTTGTCAGCTAGTAACAGTTATACCAAATTAGTGAGCATCTGCTACACCCCCCAAATCTCTCCCTGCATTCCCCCTCTCAATTTCAAGTGTTGGGGAGAATACTGCTGACAGAGATTACTTCTCCTTTAGAAGCCAACGCCTCAAATTCTGCTAGACTTCATGTAGTCAAGGGCCGGCCCCTCCATATGTCAAACAATGGGAGTGAGTTCTGTGAAGGAGCTTACTGTGTTAAAACTGCTTTTAATCTTGTCCATAATTGCTACATTAAATTTATTGGAGGTTTGCTTCTATTTGCAACTCACAATGTAAAAATATCAATCTGGATAGGAGTTCTGCAGCATGCTTCTCCTTGCACCTTGATATAAATATTAAATACTTAATTTTGTAACTCCTTAAAGTGGCTGGCTTTACGGTTACTTTAATGTGAAGATGAAAAATACTTAAGCCATTCATTTGATATTCCTGAGCTGCTGTTCTTGCAATTCATCTCACACTGTAAGTAGGGGCTAGATGGATTTCTCTGGAGTTGGGTGATCAATGGGGCAAGCATTTGGGGTGGGGGGGGGCAGTAGCTGGGGTGGCTGGGTGGATGAAGGAGCCTGGGCTGGACCCCGGATATGTATTTGTCCTCCAGTGTCCTCCTTTTTGTACTTCCTTGTCCTCCTTTCCATGTTTTGGTATCTGGTAACCCTAGGTATGGCTCATTTGACGATTAGTTGTTCTGTTCATTCCCTCTGACAAACCTGGCACTGGGCAGAGTCAGAAGATGAGATACTGGGGCCAATGGACCATTGGTCTGACCCAGCATGGCCACTATTATTTTCTTATGTTATTATTTGTGTCCACGCTTACGATGGCAATTTCAAAATGGTAGCAAATTGTGACAGAACTACCGCATCCACCACAGTTTGCTACTCCCATCTTTGTCATCCTTTGATGCAGGCATAGTGAATCAATTTGTGATTTACTAGTCAAAAATCCGTGTGCTGAAAAGAACAGTGCCAGCTGTGTAGCACTAAAAGTAAATCTGAAATGACAAAAATTTTGTGTGTGTGTGTGTGTGTGTGTGTGTGTTTTCAAGTGTGCATGTGACAAAATACAAGTAAACAGAGTTCAGTTTTTAATTGCAAGAAGATGATAAAAAATGACGAAAACATTTTTTAAATGATAACAACTGTCCAAGCAGGTGGACTGACATTCCACTATTGCTATGGAAACCAATTGACTCCAAATTCCGCAAGCAATGGATGGTGCTGCCTGCACTTGTAAAAATGGTTGGTTACTCACCGTAACCGTCCTTCTTCAAGATGGGCTGCTCATGTACATTCAGTTACAGGTGTCTACGTGCCGCAGTGCACGGTAGCTCGGAAAATCTTTGGTGTTAGCCTGTCAGGTCAGGGTGCACGGCCAACACCTCCTCCACACCGCAGCCGCGGCTATATAGGTGACCGTGACCCTGACCCTTCCAGTCCCATATACCTTTGCCAACTCCATTAGCAGGGATGGTGGGAGGGCCCTGAATGCAGGAGCACTGCAAATAGTGTAGTGGCTAACACTGCTGCTTAACATGCAGAAGGTCCTGGGTTCAATTTCCAGGGGGTTGGACTTGATGATCTCATGAGGTCCCTTCTAGCCCTGTGATTTGATTGATTGATGTGAGCAGCCCATCTCGAAGAAGGACAGTTACTGGTGAGTAACAAACAGTTCTCCTTTGAGCGCTGCTCACATCGTTCAGTTACAGGTGACTGCTAGCCATCCCCAAGGATGGTGGGAGGAGTTACAGTCTACCCACACTGAGTACAGCTCTGCCCACAGTGGCATCATTTCTTGCCTGTTGGCCAATGTCGTAGTGCGTCATGAAGGTATGTACCGACAACCATGTAGCAGCCCTGAAGATCTCTTGGATCGGGACCTTAGTGAGGAAGGCCGTGGAGGACGCCTGAGCTCTGGTAGAGTGGGCTCTCACAGTCTCTGGAAGAGGCATGTTCGACCTTCCGTAGCATTCTTTAATGCAGTTCACAATCCATTTGGAAATGCTTTGGGAAGATACCGGGGAGCCTCTCATGCATTCTGCAACCACCACGAACAGCTGGGGGGTCTTGTGGAAGGGACAGGTTCGCTCAACGTAGCTGAGGAGCACTCTCCTCACATCCAGGGTGTGCCACCATCTCTGGTTTTCCGTCACCTGCAGGTCTGGATAGAAGACCGGCAGGCAGATTTCTTGGTTCATGTGGAAAGGGTGGCGACCTTGGGCAGGAATGAGGGGTGGTGATGCAGGACCACCTTGTTAGGAAAGAAAACCATACATGGGGGTTGAGAGGATAGGGCTCGTAGCTCTGAGACCCTTCTGGCTGATGTAACGGCCCCCAAGAAAGCCACCTTCCAGGACAGCACTAGCACGGTGGCTGAGTCTAAGAGCTTGTATGGTGGCTCTGTGAGAGCCCGTAGTACCATGTTCCAGTCCCACTATGGGGTTGGGTTATGGATGTGGGGAAAAAGTTTTTCCACTACTTTCAGGAATCTGTGACAGATGGGGTGTGAGAAGAGTGGGACCCTGTCTGTCTTTTGGTGAAAGGCCAAGATTGCTGCCAAATACACTTTCAGTGATGACAGAAAAAGGCCTTTCTCCCTTAGGTCAAGAAGGTAGTCTAAGGTTGCCTGTACTGGTACAGAGATAGGGTCTATTTTTTTACCACGGCACCAAGCAGAGAAATGGTTCCATTTTGTGATATAGGTCGACCTGGTGGAGGGTTTCCTGCTACCAACCAGGACCTCTTTAACCCTATTTGAGTAGTGTCTCTCTTGCTCGCTGAGCCAGAGACCATCCAGGCTGTCAGGTGCAGGAGGCCTGGGTTAGGGTGCCGAAGGCATCCCGAGTCCTGTGTCAGAAGGTTCACCCACCTTGGGAGGCGGAGCGGGGTCCACACTGACATGTCTTGAAGGAGAAGGAACCAGTGTTGCCTGGGCCAGTCCGGGGCTATCAGGATGACGAGTGCCTCGCCTGTGAGGACCTTCAGGAGTACCCTGTGAATCAGGGGAATTGGCGGGAAGGCATACATTAGGACTCCCGACCTATTGAGGAGGAAGGCATCGCTGAGAGACCCCTTCTCCCGACTTTGAAGGGAGCAGAACTGAGGGCATTTGTGGTTCTTCGCCGTGGCAAAGAGATCAATCTGAAGGTTTCCCCACCTGGTTGTCAGTAGGGAGAAAACCTCGCTGTGGAGGGACCATTCATGGTTTGCCAGCAGCTTCCTGCTGAGTGAGTCCGCTATGCCATTGTCCACCCCCGGGAGATAGGCGGCAGTTGGCGTGAAGTGATGGTCTATCGACAGTTGCCACAGCTTGGTCGCTTCCTCGCATAGAGCCGAGGAGCGGATTCCCCCTTGGCAGTTCGTGTAGAACACGGCTGCTGTGTTGTCTGAGAGGATTTGGACCACTCTGCCCTGGATCTGGTCCAGGAAGGTCATGCAGGCCAGTCTGATGGCCTTGAGCTCCTTCACGTTTATGTGGAGGAGACTGTCCTCAGGACTCCAGGTGCCTTTCATGGATAGGCCCCTGGAGAGGAGGGCACCCCCCCCCCCCAGGTTGGAGGCGTCCGTTATCAGGGTCACTGCAGGTTTGGGCTCCTTGAACGGGATTCCCCCCATTACAAAGTCGGGGTCCTTCCAGATTTGGAGGGACTCCAGGGCATACTGGGGTACCGAGTTACTTTGTCGAGGCAGTCCCGTTCTGGTCGGAAGCTTGTGGCGAACCAGAGCTGGAACGGTCGCATCTGCAGGCAGGCTGTTCGGATTACTGATGTGGCCGCTTCCACGTGCCCCAGGAGCTGCATGCATCTATGTGCTGTGGTCAGCCCGGGTGCCTGGAGCTCTGTGATGATGATGCAGATGGACCAAAATCTTGACAGGGGCAAGGATGCGATGCCTTGCTGAGCATCCAGGCATGCCCCAATGAACTGTATGTCCTGACTGGGGCAGAGCCTGGACTTTTCAAGATTTATGTGGAAGCCCAGGAACCCACACAGGTTCATTACGACATCAATGTGGTCTTGTACTTATTGACTTGACTTGCCCACTATGAGCCAGTCGTCCAGGTAGGGGTAGATTCTTACACCCCTCCTGCGTAGAAACACTGCAACCGGTGCGACACACTTTGTGAACACCCTGAGGGCTAGTGGGGACTAGGAAGTAGTGGGAGTAGAACCCATTGCCGCATTCCCTCTTGGGAACCTTTTCAATGGCTCCGAGGGAGAGTAACTTTTGGCATTCAGCCTCGAGCTTTCCTAGGAGATCGGGGTTCTCTGGGATTATGGGAGGGGATGGTTTCCTGTCCTGGAGGTTGAGAGGAACTGGATGTGGTATCCTCTTGGTACTGTGTCGAGGACCCATTGGTCCGAAGTGACCCGGGTCCACCGTGGGGCGAAGTGGCGGAGGCGGTGGGGGGAGAACAGGGGCTGTGGAGTGCTGCCCTCCGAGGGACCATCAAAAATGCTGTTTGCGGCCAGACAAGTGGTCTGACTCTTGTCCGTGCCATCCCGACTGGGGGGCGCCCAGCTTACCCCCTTTACCTGCCTGGCCTTTATCCTTGTCCAGGTCCCCGAGATGACGCTGGGGAAACTGGAGGGATCTTGGGAACTGGTTCTAAAGCTGCAGCTATTGTTTCAGTTTCTGTAACTGCTGTTGTAGCTGGTGCGACTTCGAGGAATGTCTAACAGGTTGAGGAGTGTAGATCCCGAGGGATCCCAAAGTGGCCCTCGAGTCCTTCATACCATGCAGCTTCGCATCTGTGGAAGATGCAAAGAGGTCGGGTCCTTCGAAGGGAAGGGCCTGGATAATTTGTTGCATCTGCATGGAGAAGCCAGAGTTCTGGAGCCAGGCCAAACGGCGCATCACCACCGCTGATGCCATTGTGTGTGCCGCTGTATCCACTGCATCCCAGGTTGCCGCACACACGTCCCTGGATGCTCTCTCCCCCTCATCCAGCATCGCTTCAAAGTCTCTCAGGTAATCCTCCGGGATGAATGATCGGAGATTTCATAGAGCTTCCCACAGGTTGAAGAGGTAGCGTGTCATCAAAGCAGAATGGTTTGAGATGCGCAGCTGGAAGGTGGCCGAGGAGTAAACTTTCCTACCGAGTAGGTCAAGTCTCCTTGCCTCCTTGTTTTTGGGGGTGGTGCTAGGTTGGCCTGGCCTCTCCCTTTGGTTGACTGCGTTGACCACCAAGGACCCGGGGACCGGGTGGTGAAGCAGGAAGGGGAACTCTTCCAGGGAGACGGAATATTTCTTGTCCGCTATCATGGACACCGGCGGGATCGAGGAAGGCATTTCCAGTGTTCCTGGACAATGCAGAACACCCCGGCATGCAAGGGAATTCCGACCTTAGCCAGCGGGGCTCGACAACACGCATAAAAAAGCGAGTCATCCTCCCACCTGGATTACCCCTAGCTTAAGCTTCAGGTTCGCCGCCATGTGGCGGAGCAAGTACTGTTCGACGTGAGGATCACCTTCGCAGTCGGTGGACATGTCGATTAACCTCTCATCAGGCGATGAAGATGACAGGGCCCTTGATCTGCTTTGTTGTGTAGAATCAGGGTCTGGCTTGTCATTGGAGAGATCCAAGGACTCTGGTGCAGGCGAACATCCATATCAGGAGGAGGTGTTGTATGCCATCGCATTCAGCCAGTTGAGGGTCCATTCGTCATGCGGGGACCTCAACGGCGGCATAGCTGTTATCAGGGGGCCAGGTGCATCCCCCGGAGCTTTTGTGGGCATGCTTCCTCAGGCGCTCTTCTTGGGTTGGGAGAAAAGGATCCTCCGAGGATGACCTGTATGATCTCCCCCCCCCATAGGTGGCAGTCTGGTACTGAGAATTCCTTGGGGAAGCAGTGGGGAGCCATAGAACTTGGGCCCGGTACCGGGTTCAACAGTGCTGGGTTAGAACGAGGCGAGGAGGCCCGAGATGGTACCAGCATCAGTGCAGGTGTTAGCACTGTCGAGTCTGACGGTACCGGAAGTGACGGTACCAGAAGAGGTGTTATCAGTTACAGTGCCGTGTCCAGCGGTACCAGGCTTGGTAGCGGTGCTGGGCTTGCCGATGGTGCTGGGCTCATAGGTGGTGCCGGGCTTGTGGGCGGTACCACGCCCAGTGGCGCCGAGGAAGGTGGTGCTGATGCAGCCGGCTGCCTCATGTTTTGCACTGAAGCCAGATTTGACTGTCCTTGGCTATCTGGTGCCTGAGCCATGGCCCTGCTAGGGGCAGCTGGGAAGCTACTGGGGGACCAGCAGGATTGTTGCCTGGAAGGTACTATGGCGGGCCGAGATCTTGGGCTTGGTACTGGGGATTGGCAGGAGGCTTGAGCCCAGGCTGATCGAGGGTCTGGCAGAGCGCTGACGGCTTGGCTGCTTGTAGGTGGGGCAGATCTGGTCCTTGAAATGAGGCGGAGACGGCGCTCCCTTTGCAGCCGAGTACTCCACTTGAAGGATCGGCAGATGGGGCAGTCCTCTGTGATGTGGGACTCACTCAGGCAAGCAAGGCACTTCTTGTGCAGATCGTCCATCGGGAAAGCCTTGCAGCATCCTAAGCACGACTTGAATCCTGGCATTTTGAATTTCACGCGAAAGTCAGGCCCTTGCGTTTTGCAAGATAATGCTGATCTGAACTGACGCTGATGACGGAAAAGGGAGCAGGGAGGGTCAGGGTCATGGTCACCTATATAGCCATGGCCATGGTGTGGAGGGGGCATTGGCCATGCGCCCTGACCTGACAGGCTAATGCTAAAGACTTTCCAAGCTACCATGCGCTGTGGCACATAGACACCTGTATCTGAATGATGTGAGCAGCACTTGAAGGAGAATACAATTTTAAAGCTCACTTTTACTTTGCCCTGATTTCCAGGAGAATCCAGACTAAATACTTGCTTAACCACTTTCTGTAACAGTCAAAATGGGTGCCCAAATTCCGATTTAAAAAAAAAAAACAAAAAACACATACTTCTATAAAGCCATGGAAGCATAGCTGCCACTGTGATATCTAACAGGGAAAACAGGGTAGTTCTTCGAGCGCTACTTGAATGCATTCAGTAATAGGTGTCTCCATGCCGGAGCGCCAGATTGGTCAGAAAAAACTTGCCCTAGCCTGTCAGAAGAGGGAAGGCGGCCACCGCCCCTCGCACCACCTGTGGCTATATATACGGCCACCTCTCTGCCCCCTCCTCAGTTTCATTTCTTCTGCTTTGCGTGTCGGAATTGGAACATCCGCTCCTTGCAACTCGCAAGCAGACTGCTCTTGGCCTTCTACTCACTGTCTGGTGTGGCACATCTCTTTGTGGATTTAACTCCACCGTGAGAATCCTGAACACCGGACTGGAACATCACATCAATGATGCCGGGGTTTAAACCCTGCGCTGAGTGCGGCGAGGCCTTCCCCTGGGATGACCCCTACGGGAAGTGCCTTAGGTGCCTGGGCAAAGACCACATGGTCTTGGTGTGTTCCATCTGTCTCTCCTTTAAACCAAGAATGATTAAGGAGAGGGAACAGCGATGCCGCACCCTAGCCTCAGAGGAGGGTCAGCAGCCTTCACCCAAGGCTTCAGGTTCGAGCCCAGCACCGAGACCCAGCTCGGTGCCGGAGCCTACGCGGCACTATGCCACCGGTGGCTGCCGCCACCGCACCACCTCAGTGCCGACTCTGGCACCGCAGCGCCTACCCACCGCCTTGGCACCTCGGCACTGATCGAGGTCGCCCTCAGTCAACCCGGCACTGTTGGCACCAGGCTCACCTTGGCACCGTGCCGTATCATCTCCAGTGCCAACAACACAGTACAGCCCGGCCTCACTGATGCCAACCTCACTCTGGCACTGGCTGACTCCACCCACGGCACTGCAGAGCCCAGTGCCACAGGAACGGGAGCCTTCCCGCCCGAGCAGTCCTCCCTCTCCCAGCAAGGACTTGCCCACAACTCACGTGGAGTTGCTTCTCGTCCCGTCCACCCCGGAAGCAGCACAAGCCCTGATGCTTCTCCCGACTCCCCCTGCCCCACCTCCAATCAGAAGGGGCAAACCAGCCTTCATCTTGAAGGCCTGGGTTCACCTGGGATGCTCACCCTCACCTTCCAGCCCCCCCCGTCTTCCACCCTGGTGGGGGCTGACACCAGTCCACTGCCGGCACCAGGTTGGGAATCTTGATCCTCTTCCCCCCGTCTCCAGCCTGGAAGAGGGACCTTCTAGGGGCTCCAAACGGCCCTGGCGCCACACATCGGCCCCATCACCCTTCCGTTTTCAGCCACATGAATGGTCCCCTGAGGGAACTCCCACCCCTCCACGGCGGGCCCCTAGTGCCATGCTTGTCCTCGGCACCGGAGTCCTTTACGGAAAAGCTGTTGGCGCACTTTGACCTGTTGTGCCAGGCCTCGGCCCCTTTAGGTATGGAGGTGGAGCCCTTGAGTCTCCCCCCCAATACCCTGTTCAGACCGGTGTTCGCCTCCATGGCGCCCTTAGCAATCCTGCCTCACCTGAGCGTATGGGACCTTGCACATTCCCGGTGGCAGAGTCCAAGCTCCGTCCCCCTGGTTTTGGATACAGCGACCATGATTTATTGGGTACCCAAATCGGACTACCCCTCGCTTGCTGGCTGCCCAGTTCCCCCTAGGAACTTGGTCCAGATGGCAACGGGGGCTGGAGAACCCCCCAGGGACTCCCTTCTCCCCTCCAGGGAAACTAGGGAGCTGGATCTGTTTGGCCGTAAGGGGTATTCTTCATTGGCCTTTCAATTGCTGAATGTCTGGGAGATTTAGAAATATGCTTCTGCCTGAGGCCAGGGATGAGTATGATGCCTTCCTGGAGGTAGGCAACATAACCTCTCAAGACCTCCTTCTTTCAGCCCATGATGCGGTGGACACTGCTGCCTGCACCATGGCCTCAGCGGTTATCCTCCACAGAGTAGCATGGCTTAGGGAGGCTAGAGCACCCTTGTGACGCTGTATGGGTCTAGGGGACTGTGTATGATTGTTTTTCATATTGATATTTCATATTTACAATTATCCATATGTGATATGTTGTGTTTGGTATCAAAAGAAAGGCTGTAATTTGCTAGGAATGATTATATGATTTGTATGTAGGTATCATGCCTGTACTGGAGATTAGAAATCTATTTGTTTTTGTGTGTGTTCCAGGTTGTTTGAGCTAAAGCAATCCCAGACTGGGTGGGTGCAAACTATTGTCATATTGATGGCCCATCAGGAGGGGACTCCCAACTACAGTGGGCCCAGGAGGAAACCTGTTTGACCAGTTACCTAGACTGACCATGTGGCCCACCTCTATTTTGATCTGGCAAGGGCTCAGAGATAAAGGGCCATTGCCCATTCTCCATTTTGTCTTTAATCTTCAGTCTCTGGTCTATCTGCAACCAACACCTGCCTCTGGAACTATTCTTCTGGGACTGAACAAGGGACTGAGACCCACCCAGCTGCTACTGCTGCTGCTGCTGCTGCTGCTGCTGGGTGCACACCAGACGAGTGGGACTAATCTGCAAACTACAGGATCTTCAAGAATTTGTTTTCTATGGACTCTATATCATTTGTATGTATGTGATTCACTTTGACCCTTTAACATTTCCCATATGTAGCTTGTTTTCTTTTTATATTAAACCTTTAATTGTAGTTACTAAAGGATTGGCTGTGTAAAGGAAATTGCAAGATGGAGTAAGTTTGGTTTGGAAGTTCTGTGTGAGAGGCTCTCTGTTTGCTAAGACAACATTAATTACAGAATATATGTTAAGTCAGGGGAGCTAGTGACTTAGATAAGAAGGTAGACTGTTTCTATAAATAAAAAAGGTAATCCACAAATTTAGATTATAAAACAATCCCTCCTGTCTGGACCCTGATGGGAAGCCGTCAACCTAGTCTGGTAAACAGGTTGACGGCGGCCAAGTAGCCGAGGGGTCACAGGAGTCTGTTCACTCTCATTGGTCAAGGACAGTAACTGCTACCCAAATAAGCTGTAAACAACAACAGAAGTGGGCTAACTATATGCTGCCTATTAAGTATAATCTAATTGTGTAACCTGCATATTAAGAGTAGTAACACCATGTAGGGATTTTAGGCATGATGTAATTTGTTGTATTATGCATAAGCTTGTTGCATTATGTATATCGTATTTTGCATGTTAGAAGGTATGTATGACCTGTAATCCCTATACTGGGGGTTCTTGCTCAGAGAGGCTAGCTTCTCTTTGCTTCCCTCTGATGCGGTTCCTTTTATTATTCAGCTGAATAATAAACTCTGAACCACACCTCGTTCTCTGCCTATTCGAGTCTCAGCTGGGAACGGGTCTTCATCTTTGGGGAGGATTCATGGTTTCTCTTTCCAGCTTGAGGACCCGGACCAGTTTTCTGCCACAGCTGGCAACGTGGTATTTTGGCTAAGACCTAAGCCTATATTGTTCTGGGTGATGTGGCTGGCCCTCTGGGGTCAGGAGAACCTATTTTTTAAAGCAACCCAGTGGCTAGAGGGGACCTTAGGAACTGATGTCCAGTAAGGGGGCTGCTGCTATTTTGTTATGCTCAGTGACGACCAGAGTGGGGAATCAGGAGCATGTTTTGTTACTGACTGGGAGACTGGTTTAAGTGCCACCCATCAGTGGTTTGGGGATTTGGCCCCTGGTTTGGCAGGTTGCCCTGATTTTGGCACATTGAGAAGGTTATCCCAGGAGGCCCGGGTCACATTGGTGTAGTCTTGGCAGGATCCACAGAACCAGAACTTTTGGTTATTGGATCAGGACCTCACGCTGTTCCTAAATTTTAAGTTTGATACTGAGAGGTTAAAGGTTAAAGTTGGTCAGAATGAGTCATTCACATTCAGAGGAAGAAGTCATGCTGGAAATCCTGCAAAAAGTTATGAAGCTTCAGCTTCAGAAAGAAAAAGCAGAACTCTGCTTAATGGGACAAGGGACATGGTTGAGATATACACTAAATTTGAGGAAGAAGCAGAGCAAGACAAAAAGGCAGCTCAATTTAAGGAGTATGCTGAGCTGGCTGAAGAATCTGTCCAGAGATACAAGAGGCTGAGACAGGAAGCTGAGGCAAGAATCCCTGAGCTGGAAATCGAAATCCAAAGAATAAAAGAGCAGCAACAACTGTGTCTTTCTGAAAGTCCATGTTCTCTTGAAAGAATGTGGAAGAAAGCCTGTCCAACTGCTGGTGATTTAGCCTTATATATTGCTGATAAGGTGAATATTGGTAACCAAATGAATGTCTTAAATAAGCCTCAAAAAGAATATGAATGTAAATTTTCTGTGTTACCTGAAATCAACAGGGAAATTGGTGGAAAAGGGATGTATGATGCTAAGATGACTGTGATTAACCAAGAATGCTGTAACAAAAGAGAAAATATCTCTAGCTTTGAAACTGTAAAGAACAGCAGCTTGCCCAGGCAAAGGGGCAGTTTGTCTAGTAAAGGAAAAGCTGTCTCCAAATACTGGTCTGTTGGTAATAATACTGTGCCTGATAAGAAAGACATCCCTCTCTCCCAGGGTAGATCCACAAACAGCCAGAAGGGCTGGGACTGGGAGCAGAAAACTTTAAAAGGTTTACGGCTGTGTTCACACGGCACTTTTGTTTCGAAACAACCTCGTTGTTTCGAAACAAAAAAAACCATGTTCACACGACGCACAGTTGTTTCGAAACAAGGGGAAGCCCTTGTTTCGAAACA
>ML682108.1:334300-371063 GCA_007922195.1 Podocnemis expansa | reverse complement strand
GGCGGGGTCTGGGGCCAGCTCTGGCGGGGGCGCTGAGCCACCCTGCAGCGGCTCACCCCCCGCTGGCGCCTGCAGCCCCCTTTCTGGGGCTGCAGGGTGAGCCAGCAGCGGCTCACCCCCAGGGGTAACGAAATAGCATGTTCACACAGTGAACTTGCTATTTCGTTTCCCGCTTTTTTTCTTATTTCGAATTAACATTTTGTTAATTCGAAATAAGATATTTCGAAATAAGGTGTTGTTTCGAAACAAGTTGTTTCGACACAACTTGTTTCGAAATAACCCTGTGCGTGTGAACACAGCCTACATGAGAAAGGCATCAAAGCGTCTGCTGGCAGAGACGTGGCCTCTCAGGATTTGTCTATTGGGCCAGAGGTAGTTCTGGTTTCAACTGAAACTCAGGAATGGAATGATCCCAAACCTGCATCTGCTGGGGGTACTGGCTTGCCCACTGAGGAGGCTACCCCAACCTCCAAAAATTTGTCTGGCAACAGCCATGCATGCTGGGACAAGGAGGAGATAGCAGCTGCAAAAGATTGGACAAGTGAAAGTAGCAGTGTGTCTGCTGATAGAGAGGTTGTCTCTCAGGATTTGTCTGTTGCACCAGAAATAGCTCTGGTCTCAGCTGAGACTCAGGGAGGGAATTTTCTTGAGTCTGGGTATGAGGGGGGTAATGACTTGCCTATGGAGGAAGCTACCCCAGCCTCCAGAAGTTTGTCTGGAAACAGCCATGGGTGCTGTAACAATCAGGAGGAGATTTCAACTGTTTGGATGTTAAGAATAGCAGTTTACCTGATGAGAGAGATTCTGTCTCCAGCATTTTGTCTGAGGAACAGACAAAAGATGTCTCTCAGTCTTTGCTGACTGAAGTCATGCCAGTTGTCTCAGAGTTAAATCTCAACTTAGATGAATCAAATCAAATCATAGGGCTGGAAGGGACCTCATAAGATCATCAAGTCTAACCTCCTGGGAATTGAACCCAGGACCTTCTGTATGTTAAGCAGAGGCGCTAGCCACTAATCTGTTGGGGGTCAAGGAAGCATTAGCTTGCAGAAACCCTTATCTAGTCAGGGAAAGGGCAGAATTTCTGTGGAAAAGAATTTGTTATTGGGGTCCACCTCAGAGGGAGGAAAGTCCCCTGGTGGCTTATGTGAGCAGGCTGCTGCATCAGGGAGATGTGGAGGTAAAGTGATAGGATTGTCTCAGCAAGAGGCCCTGTCTGCAGCACGATTTAGCAGTCTGTGTGTGGAGAAAGTCATGGAAAGCTCTGACTGCCAGAGCATTTCAGCTGCAGATGAATTCACTGACTTGGTTTTTGGAAAATCTAGTGTGGATATCTTGGAAAAGGTTCCAGATAGAGTGGGAGTTAATGGAAAGCTTGAACAGCCCTATAACCAAGTGACTGCACTTGGTCAGTGCTGTGGAGAGGTAGTGATGCTAAAACCTTACTGTCTCCATGAGGCTGACTCTGAGAGTGAACAGGTAGATCAGGGGAATAATTGGGCAGCTGTTAAGCATAGAGCAGGGTAGCTGTGCAGTTAACCTCTTGGATGTGCAAGGGAAAGCAGCCAGCTTTTACCCCTAAGTGCTTTGGAAGTATTTTGCAGTCTCTTTGTGAGTTCATGTATGACTGGGGCCATGTGGAATGAAACTTTTGGGATGGAACATCAGAACTCTGTTTGTGAAATGCTAGTGGAACTATTTGGTATAACCCTCAGACAGAGTCCGGACTTAAAATTGGCCATGAGTGGGAATTTGGAAATCACTAAGCAAGCTAGTGTGTGGTTTACTGAAATTTACCTGGCTGATTGGGGTGGGAAGATATGCCTACTAGACTCAGAGCTCCTGGCAAGAGGGACACAGCTAGCCAGACAATGGCCCGGGTCACAGCCCCCTAACGCACAGCAGGCAGTTCTTGACCTGCCCTTTGAGGGGAATGTCCTGTTTCCCCCTGAAACCCTCTCTGTGGTGGGCACAGCCTGGGGTCCTTGAGGAGAGGCCAGATATTTCAGCTTTCTCCCTCCCAGACCCAGCCCCCAACTTAGCTCCCCACTTCCCTGGGTGGGACAAACCCTTTCCTTCCTGCCTCACTCATAGCGGGAAGTGGGCCTTTGCCCACCCCTCTCCAAGGAGGGGCCCCTCTGACCACTGCCACCCTCTTTACCCTTAGGGTGCAGGGGGCCGTAGGGCATCACTGCCACAGACAGCCAACCCACCCCCCCCCCCGGTAGCAAAGGCAGATCTGGTGGGAACCATCCCGGTCCTTCGCCATTTTTCTTCTTCCTCAATTGCGGGAGCAAGAATTAGATCGGGACGCTAGGGGCTGACAATACAACGATGCCTGCCTACGGTGCCGCTACCCCAATACCATAGCTACCACCCCTCACCCCTTAAGCAGCGACTTCCCTGAGGATGGAAACCACCCCTGTCCTATTCCTAACAGCCTTCCTTCCCAAATACTTCCCACTGCGTTGCCAACCCTAACCCCTTGCCGAGGCAGGGAGGCACATCTGGTTGTAGCCCCAGCTGCAGCGGGGCTCCAAGACACGCACATCTGAAGCCTGCTCTCAACAGGACTGTGCCTGTGGCCATGACATGTGTCCCAGGTAGGCCCCATCATTCCGGGTCAGGGAAAGGGGAGGGGACACCCCTGGTAGCACTGCCGTCTTCTGTGCTGTGACCCCAACTCCCTTTCGACAGGAATTTCTCCTGCGCAGTGAAGGGGACACATCTGTGTAGCAATACAGCTACCTGGATAGCCACTTCATCGGGAAGATATCACTAGAGCAGGTTTTACCGCTGCATGGGTCCTAGGTAGGGCCCACTCCTCCCTTTTTTCCCACCCTCGCATGGTTCCTCATCTCTACCCTCTGGTGATCTAGTGGGAACCAGGGGCCCACCTCAGGAACCCTCACCTTGGTCTACCCTCTTCAAGGTAGCCCACGCTTAGCCAACCTCACCAAAGCATGGCTCGGAGCACCCTTTTAAAACCCTGAGGGGGAACACCTTGTTGTGTACCATATGTTGGGAAACTGCGAAAGGTCTATCCCTTTGAGTGCCCTCCCGAATATAGTTCCCACCTCAGGATCCACTGCCTTCTGGACAGCTGCCTATGTCAGACAGAAGGTTCCCTACTTCCAGGGCACTTGCTAAATCTTTTGCCCTACAGTCTTATTCCCTGGCAGGACACAACCCCCCTCCTTCCACACTGCCTCTCCGTAGGACTGTCCCACTATGCCATGTGTAGCCCCTTAGTGCTACTGCGGTTTTCCCCATGCGCATTGGTGGTGCTTGGCAGTTCTGCAGTCCCTTCTTTCCTTTCTCAAGGACCCGTTGACACCCACTGCCATTCTGATGGTGTGATACACAGAGAACCCGCCCTCTGGCTCCCTCTGGGGAGAAAACTACATTGGGTTCTCTGATCCCAGGGTGTCCTTCAGATGCTCCAGCTGCTGCCCTGTTATGGTCCCATTCTCTAGCCTAGGAAAGACCCTTCCTTGGCAGCAGAGTTCTTCAATATCCATGTATTAAAGAGTTTTCCTCCTTGGCAGCCCTGGCAGGGCAAAGTGGTAGCGTTAGCCCTCTGGCAATCACCATAGGTACTGAGTCCGTGGCCTTTCATGGCTCTCCTTTGATTCTTTGGTCACCGAGGGGCTGACTAGATGGTAGTAAGAGTTCTCTTCCATCCCTCTCCTTCCCCCTCATGCTTTAGTGAGAGCTCCGAGAGGCAAACCCTGCAAGCTTAGACCAGCAGGGCCCTCCCCTACATTCTAGTGCCCTGCGGGCCCTAGTCGGCCCATCTCGTCAACATTGCCTCAGGCCACCTTGCAGTCAGTACCTTTCCAGAACCTCTCTCCTGTGAGAGCCCAGTCGTGGTGCCGGCTCAGCTGAAAACACACGCTTCAGTGCTACCAGGTCATTAATTAGCATGCCGTAGGCCCCGTCCTGCTTGGCGCGACTCTATATGCCACGGCTAGTGTCTCATGATCTTCTCAGTCGCCCTCGAGCCCATCTCACGACCTTGTATCTTTATTTCTCTCTTTTAACCAGACGGCTTGCTTCCATTTGCAACTTCCTCTGTACTCAGTAGTCGCCAAATCAGTCCATGACTACGTGGCTCCTGCAAAGCCTTCGGGTGCTCTATGCCTACCCTTTCTTTGTTCTCATGCAAGACACGCCCATATGGCTAGTCTCATTTGCTAGCTTTTAGTGTTCTCCTTCGAGTCCACATGACATGGCTTAGGACAGACATTGTAGTCTGTTGGTTACATTCCACATTTTTCCTCCTAGGCGGGGCAACCGCGCAACCCATTTTCTTAGGTTGCATCCTTTTCTCCAGCTACGGTGACCTTGTCCGACCTGCGTATGCGTTCTGCCTCAGTTGGTTCAGTCTTGCCCTGTTCTGGTTGACCCTCAGCTCTTGCTTCTTCTGGGGCCATCAAGGCCCATCCGCCTCTTGACTTTGGCAAGTGTCTTGCTGTGGGGCCTCTACCTTACAGGGCTTGTTGCTGTGCTGAAGGCGGAAGTACCAACTCCACCTGCCATCCATCAGCATGGCTAGTAGTCACCTATTACTGAATGCATCCAAGCAGCGCTCGAAGAAGAATGGTGGGTTACTCATGGTAGCCGTTCTTCTTCGAGATGGGCTGCTCGGATCCATTCAGGTCCCTCCCCTCCATCCCCGCTTCTGGAGTTGGCAACTCTAAGGAACTGAGGAGGGGGTGGGGAGGTGGCCGTATATATAGCCATGGGTGGCGCAAGGGGCGGTGGCCGCCTCCCCTCTTCTGACAGGCTAGGACAATTTTTTTTCCAACCAATCCAGCACTCTGGCATGGAGACACCTATTACTGAATGGATCCAAGCAGCCCATCTCGAAGAAGGACGGTTACTGGTGAGTAACCCACCAGTTTTCATCTCCAGGCCTGAAATGCATTGGGCTGCCTAAATATTTGGAGAGAGAATGGGGAAAAGGGGCAGGATGTACACTTTGAATGTAAGGTTTGGCTCTCTTTGGTAGAATTATGTGACATATAAATAAATTACTAAAGAAAATGCCCAAACTGACATGCTGCCAACATCTCTAAATAAAATAGAGGTCTCTGGTGTGTTAAGCCAGCCAGCTTCTTTAACAGCCTCACTGCATGAGTCCCCCAGGCTGGACCCCTTCCAAAGACACTTTGAATCCTCTGAGTTTAAACCAACTCGCTTGAATCTGCAGAGGAAATAGCCTGAGTGGCTCTAACTAAACATGGCATTTATTTTAGCAATGTTCGGCAGCAAAATGGGATGTTTTAATTCCTGACTCAGGTTAACTAAAGCATTCAGGATCCTGGGGCACTAAATTTTCACCTTCCACAGCCAAGACTAAAGTCCTACCTATGCCCTTTGTTATACCGGGGTGGGCCCATGCTTTGTTTTCCTTTGTGCACCTTCTGTCCACGGCAGGCTCTGGTGAAGAGAAGCTAGGCACTTGTACAGTGAGGTGGGTCACAGCAGTTCCCAGGTGTGAGAGAGACACTGGCACTCTGCTGGTCTCATCTCTCATGATTTCACTCATGAGTGTGGAAGGTTGTGAGGAGTGTCTGGGTGTAGGAATTGTGGGGCATGTATTGATTTTTCTCAGTAAAATAGTTTCCTAGGTGGAATGCTGCCTGCAATAGATTGGCTCCATAGACTGAAATAACCTAGTGCCGTGGTTTTCAAACTTTTCCCCTCAGGACCCAGCTGAGAAAAATCATTTGTGTCTGCAACCCCCGCAGTTCCATCTTTCAGCAATGCATTTCAATCTTTTGATGGTGGCAGCCGGGGTACCGTGACCCAGTACCTGAGGATCTGCGACCCAGTACTGGGTCCTGACCCTAAGTTTGAAAACTACTGGCCTAGAGTGCATTGGGTCTGTCCTGTGCTCTGGAGAACAGCTGCGGTTGCACAAGTACTTAACTTGACTGAGTGGTTTTGTGAGCTGACGCTGTCACATATGTCAGGGCCAGACTGAGTTGGGGACAGCAGTGAACTGTCACCCACCTCCTGGAGCTGCCTGTGTTCCAGTTGTAGGATGGCTGGAGGGCATTCTCCCTTGGGGCCCAGCTGTGACTCACATTGCTATAAACACAGTGTCCTCTTGATTAATAAATCCAAGCCCTGCCGGGTTGGCTGCCATGTGGAAAAGCTTTTGATTTTCTTTGTGTTGCTTTCCTCCGCCCCCTTTGACTGCTGGCAGATCCGCTCCTGCATTCTATCATTTCCTGAGACAGACCAGAGCCAAGAATCTGAGGTGCTTTTTCCAACAGACCATTTATAGGCGCCAGTTTATTCCAAGGCTCTCAAGGGCTGAGTTTCAATGTTAACCCTTCCGGGGTAATTTAGGCACATGTGACGTCTAAAGGATGTTACTTTTCCCTGTCCGCAGGGGGGAAATATCCTGTAACATTAGCTCCCACTTGAACTTTACAAGCAGAGTTTCCCATTTTCAGTGGGAATTTGAGACTTGTCTTCCCCATGTTCCACGAACCCCTGGATTTTTCCTCTCTTGCCCTTGCAGTTTCTGCTTAGTCCCCCAGAGAGCAAACAAAGACACCAATACTTAGCCTCAGCCCAGGATAAAGCCGGTCTCCTAGAATTGCTCTGCTCACTTGTGACATCAGCCCATCACAATAGCTTCCCCAGGATTTGAAATGAGGGGAGGGTGCAGTGGGGTTTTTGGGGTGCTCACTAAATTGGTATAACTGTTACGATCTGACAACTTGGGGGGGGTGTTGGGAAATTCAGAGGGATGTGGGGGGGGGGTGTTAAGGAAATCCCTGGCCCATCAGTACCAAGTGGCCTATGTGGCCTGACAAACTCTGAACACCAGCATGCTACTTTCTGAGTCTTTATCCCTAGAGAATATAACAGAAATCGTCTAACAGACACTTATGTCAGGCAAAACAAACAAGGAGTCTTGTGGCACTTTTAAAGACTAACAAATTTATTTATCGCATGAGCTTTTCTGGGAGAAAATCCCACTTCATCAGACAGCTTGTGATAATCATTGCTATAGTCACTGATATTGAAGGATGGACTGAAAAGAGAATTTAAAGTCAGTTTCCCAGGTAGGGCGGACAGACAGGTTTTGCCAGATAAAGGAATGTATCAACACCAGTCTGCCTAGATGTAGCATAAGCACTGTCAGCAAAACTGTGGAAGCCCCTTGTGCATGCAAGTCAACAGCGGGCTGGGCAATCACCAGGAAGAGAACAGCAAGGAGTTTTATTTAGAGGTGCTTTTCCAAGAATTACTGGACTATAAATGGAGGATAGGGGGCATGCTGTGATCTGCTACTGAGGGAATAAAATAAACAGCCCTTTCTGCATCCATGAAGGGTGAGTCCCAGCACCTGGTGGTGTCTCTGAGAATTTGCTTTAAGCGAGAAATTAAGTGAGACAAGGATTTTAGCCTGTTAACATTGTTTGGACTCTAAGAAGTGTATTATATTTTTTACCTGTGACATTTCTGTTTCCACTTGTAAGCCTCACTCACTGGCCCTTAAACTTAGCTTCAACTGTTCTGCTATAAAGAGATCTCCGAGCTGTGCATACACTGTCGCTTCAGGGACAGCCTATTTGGTCACAGCTGAGCATGTCCAGTGACAGGGGCTATACTCCAAGAACTCGGTACTGTCATTAGCCTCCATAGAGAAGTTGCATCTTCAGAGATCTGGAAGTCAGTGCTTGTCTGTGTTTCAGGGAGCAGAGCTACACAGGCACAGACAAGACAGCATCCCGCTATGGGCAGGTGGTGGTGACATCGCTTACAAACTTGGATAACTCTGGGGAACATTACACCACTGGTCCAAGAGAGGTCCTACAACAGGTGCCCTCAAGTGATATCTCTAGCAGACCTCGCCTTCACCCCCGAGGGTATGTGGGAATGGTAGCCTCAGTCCCCATCCTCCCACGTTTTCTAAATGGGATTTTCCAAACTGGGCTGAAGCCTGAGTCACCTCCCTGAAATTTGACTCAATGGAGCCACTGAAGCTATCCTGTCACCAGGTACCTTCCATCCACAGCACTGTGACTGCCACAGATCCAGGCAATGAGGCCATCAAATGCAGTAGTTGTTAGCATCTCTTAGCTTCAGAGAGATTTCCCTTGGCAGCATCTTGTTGGCAGACCCCCAGGAAAGCTACCCTGAGGTTGCTATGGAAACAGTCCGCACCTTGTGCTGCATACATAATCCTACATCTGGAGCCCCCCTGACATGTCAGGCAACCTTGCGGTGTCTCTTTTGAAAAGATGAATTCAGCTCCCATGTGTAAATACATCTTACTTCTGCTTTTCTGGACTGAGCCAGAAGGGTTTTAAATAAGGAATGCATTCTTATATTTCTACAAACAAGCAGACAGATCATTAACATATCAAAGAAAACCTAATTCAAGAGTGGAGTGTAAAGCTAATAAAATACAGCCCGTGGCACAAAGAGGCAAGACTGCCTGTCTGTACAGATCACTGTGCACTACTAAGAGCTGTCCTGTTTGCTGGGTTAAGGATGAAGTGCTATGCCAGTGCTACAGGTCTGTCTTTGGGCATAAACAGTCAAAGAAAAATGTAAATGCAGAGATCAAAGACACCGGAATTGCTCAGCTGTGAAACATGACACTGCTTAGTTACAATTAAATGTGTGTGAGTCCCTTGAAAGTCTTTCCTCTTCCCTCAAAATCTCAGTCCCACCAGGGCTGGATTAAGAGGCCCCAGACTACCACAACTGTGTCCCCCCAGCATGGGCCCCTATGGCCCCACAATTGTAGACCCCTGCTGAGGGCCCCAACCCCTGCAATATGGCAGCCTGCAGGCTGGCTGATGCTGGTGGGCACTAGGTCCAGAGCCAATTTTCACTGTTCCCAGTTCAGCTGGTCTGCCGCGGGGGCAGGGGAGGCAGAGTCATCTAGGGCACAGAGGGGCATCAGGGGCAACCCTCCAGGACCACAGGCTCTGGAAGGCTGCGCTGGAGGCCACACTGGCCACTCGCTAGCTGGACCCAGCCCTGGAGTGGAGGGAACACACGCTGGCCCAATTTACTCCCAAGGGTGGACCAGTGAGCCCAAGGGTGAACAGGAGAGCCATGGAGTCTGGCCTCTGGCCCAGGGCCCCACCTCACCCCATAGCATTGGCAGGCCCCCTGCCAGTACCCTCCCAGCCCTGCTGGTCCCGTGGGGGCTTAACCAGATGGCAATGCAGACTGCTTGGATCTCTCAGGTGCCATAGGGGTTGGAGCCCAGGCTTCCCCTTCAGACTGGGACCCATGGCTTCAGCCTCTATAGCCCCCACTGTGATCTAGCCCCAAGTCTCACAGTAGTCCATCCAGATACCTCAAAGAGCATCTGCTTTTATGCTAGAAGCTTTAGCTCAATGTTTCTCAACCTTTAGTGGGCTGGCGAACACCTAAACGTACTAATTACTTTAAAGGGAACACCTGATGAAAACATTCTCAAAAAACTGGCAACTAGTGGGAGATTTAAAATGCCTCATTTACAGCAAACCTTCCAGGAGTGCTTCACCATCTGCCGCCATGTGCCTGGAAGCTTTACTGCTGCTTGGGCATTAAATTGCTCCTTTCCCCTCCACAATCAGCCCCCCCCAAGGGGGAGGGATCAGGTGGGTCACAGAACACCTGCACTATGAGGAACACTGGTCCTCCATGGAACACTGGTTGAGAAACACCGCTTTAGCCTATGTACCTATGCAAAGAATGGTTTCTTACTGGTTTCCAGGGCAGCTGGGTGAAAATTCATTTGTACTGACCACAGTGAAATGTTTTGGGAACAAGCCAGTTATATCCCATTTGCATCCTCAGAAGATGCTCCAATTTAATAAGGTGTTACCATGTTTTTGCTGCTAAGCTCCAGTTCTGCAGTGAATGTATGTTTCACATGGGGTCTTGGCTCCAGAGGATGAAAAGCACAGGAAGCACATATAAAACATAAGAGGTGATATCAGTCTGCTGGAATAAATCAACTGCTACACCCCCCGCCCCCCAGATGCTGACCTAGAGGAATGGTCAAGGGTTACTGAGCTGAATGAAGTATGACAGTTGCATTTACCAGCACTATGACCAGCAGTTCCAAAGTCAGGTGCCTGAAGTAAAGCATCTAACTCCAGGCTCCAGCCTTGTCTACACCAAAGTTTTCCTGGTCTGAGTATAGCAGCTGTGAGGGTGTAACCCATATGCCTAAAAAGGAGCGCTCTCTTTTAGGATCTCTTGAAGGCTGGGTTATGTTGCTGGGCAGATTTGGTTGCCCATGTCCAGAACTTTCTGGAGACAGGGAGTGGTACCATTTTCAGCATGGGCCATAAGCTTTTCTGCTGGTGGTGTGAGGAGATGAGGAGCTACACTGAGAGAAGCCCATGTGCTCACTATGTGGCTAAGATAAGCTGGGCCAGGAATGGACAGCAAGATGTTTTCTCTCTACTGTGGAGTATTTTGCTGAAGAGTTTTCTTTTATGTGACTGAGGACTGGTTAACCAGTAAACTGACTACATGGTCCTCATTCCAGAGGAGAAAGAAAGGATTGCATGGATTATTCCTACTGAAGTTTCCTGCAATCAAAGGAAAAGATTGCTACTTCTTTCCACTCAGGCTTGAACAGAGACTGCAACTGAGATATGGGTGAACTTCACCTAAACTATGGGACTCTTGGGTTTCTTCCCATAATGCTTCTGTGTGGATTGTTCTATTTAAATTCATTTTGTTTTCTTAGGATAAGATTTGTTAAGAAAGTTCATTGTTACGCTTTTTCTAAGTACTATTGTAATATGGGATAGTAACTCTGAGCAATCTTTGCTGTGAGCCCCTTCAGACTGAATCCTGGGTCTCCAGCTGCTTCTCCATAGGAGTTGGGGGTGGGTATTTATTTATGAGGCACTGGAGAAGGGCAATTAAATGAATTCTAGCCCATCCTTGAAGCTTATAATGGGATGCAGAACCCCTGGGGACAAGTCTTGGAGCTATGGAACCTCTAGGTACCCATATCAACTATTTACCTTGAGGTGGGCTTTCCACTGTACACTGGCTGGTGAAACAGTCTCTTTAGCCTATGTTATCACCCAACCTGGCAGTAGGTGGCACCCCACACCTAACTTAGTTCAGTGAAAGCTTTTCCTGGGAACTCATAAACCAACAATAAAGAAGCTGCAGCTGACTGCCCAGGTCTAGAGGCCAGGACATGGTGCCCTGATCAAAAGCCTGGCCAGAGATGGTTATTCTCTAGTCCGCCCTTCCCTCAAAGTGGAAGGAACATGCACCAGCTTTTGCCAACTGAGGAAAGTGTGTCTAAAAATCACTTCACTCAAAGCCACACTGGTTAAAATAAAATATTAAACAAGGTTATTAACTATAGAAAGATGGATTATAAGTGGCAAGTGTAAAGAGAATAGAAGTGGTTACCCGAAGAAATAAATGTAAGATTGCAATCTAAGTTCTACACACTAACAGGATGCGAATTAGCAATGCCTCATCCTTGTTAGGTGATACAAGCAGTTTCTTAAATGAAGGCTGAGCAACCTTCCCTGTCTGAGACTCCCAGTCTTCTTTCAAACTCCTTTTGTCTTCCAGAACACCCATCAGGTGTTGCAGGCGCGTGGAGTCAATAGATGATATTGCACACCTCTTTGTATAGCTTCTCTCAGCTTGCTGGGCAGATCTTTGCTATGTGATATGAGGGGCTGCTCCTGTCAGTCAAGCAATGTTCCATTGTGTACATGCCTCTTCTGTGAAGTCTCTATTGTAAATAGTGCCTGTTAGTGGAATCTAGTCTTGAATGAATGTGAGACAGCCATTACCACTGCCTGGCCACCCCATCATGCGGCCCAAAAGGCTGTCTGTGGGACTTTGCTACCTCACAGCATGTTCTGATGGCATTTATAGAAATAGTTTATAACAAGACACACAATGGTAGCACATATAGTTCAACAAGCTTCTAATATTTAGCTAACCAAGATTTATAATCCCAAATAAGGCCTATGTTGCACAGAACATATAATTCCATGACAGTGGTGAATACTGAGTTTCTGGAGTGCTGTTCTCAGATACAGAGTGCCACAGCAGTGATACCCACCTTGCACTGACGAAGTGCTCTAGTTGCTCTAACTGATGCTGGTTTGCTATGCAAAATCAACGGTACTGCACAAGCCCACACTAGGGCTTTGACCACCACAACTCTCTTGCCAAAAAGTCCACAACCTCACTGATGTTACTGGCCCCTGCCAGATGTTGCCAAACCCATGCACAGAGCATCAGTGAATGGTGGAAGTCCCAGGCCACACCAAGGGGGATAAAATAGACATTGTCAGACTGAAGCAGGCCTGTGCTCCATCTAATCCAGTCTCCAAGAGTGGCCAAAACCAGATCCTTCAAAAGGAAGTGGATGTAGAATAACCAGTTCCAAAGATGTTTCATTCTCACCTTGCAGTAGTTTGAGGCTGGCTTCGTCCCTGTAGCAGATAGCCTTCTAAAATCCTGCTCTTCTGGATTGATGGGTTGGTCCAGTCCTCTGTTCACCCTCTTGAAGGTTTCCAATAGGAGAATCTCCTGTGAATTGGTGCACTCTCTTCTATATCACCTCCCACCAAAAGGAGTCACCTTCCAAAGCTCTTAATTATGTTTTTTATATTTTAACTATTATAATTCCAGAATAGTTTCCTTGTATCAGAGTTGATTGGTATAGGTCAGGGGCCTCAAACTCAAATCACCATGAGGGCCGCATGAGGACTAGTAGAGGACCACATGAGGATTAGTATGTTAGCCTGAGGGCCAAACCACTGAAAACTTTCCATACATGCTATTGCAAATCTTGGTAACAATCGTGTCATTGTGGGCCTCAGGAAATAGCTTTAGGGGCTGCATGCGGCCCACGGGCCATATGTTTGAGACCCCTGGTGTAGGTGCTGGACAGCAGCATCATCCAGTGACAATGAGTTCCACAGTTTATCTACTGTCCACAAAAATATTTCCTTTGATCAATTCTGAATTTCACAGAACATCCCTTTGTTTTTCTGCTAAAATGGAAGTTTTTGTTCGCCTCATCTCCCATCTTCTCCAGGCCAGTCATTAATTTACATAGTTTCATCATGGCCCTCTTTTCTTATTACTCTCCTCTCTAAGGTAACAGACATGATCTTTTCTTTCTCCCTTCAGAAAAGAGTTTTTCCAGGCTCTTGATCATTCTCATTCCTACAGCTGGTCAGGAATTTCCAGTCAGAATGGTTTTCCTGTTTGACTTGAATCAGAGTATTTCAGTTTGGAACTGACTCTTAAATGTGCTGTTTTAAATCAGGTCAACAAAACATTGCTCTAGAAAAGGTTTGCATGGTAAAAAATTTAATGAAAGATTCGAGTTGCCGTTGGGAGATTACACTCATAGTAAAAAAACAACAAGGAGTTGTGTGGCACTTTAAACAGGCAAGCAGGCAGCTTCCAAAGCAAGGATCTGTTTAAATTACAGGCTGAGAGTGACATCTAGTGACCCAAATGGGTATTTCTATTTACCATCCTGGCAATAAGGAGACAGAAAGAATGAGTGTCAGCCTGTGAGGGTTTATTATTATTTTCCAGCTCTGCTCCCAGAATCCTTATGTCAATATGAAAAAAATTACCAAAACAGTCACATCTGCAATACAAACCCCCCAGTAATGAAACGGGCCCAACTCCATATTTATTCAGATCCCTGGGCAACCTCTTTGACTTCCGTTCCAAGCTCAAGTCCAGTTAGCATGACAGGGCCCAGTTCTGTCTCACTTACTAAGTAACACCTGTCACAGAGAACCCAGAAAAGCCTCTTGGATCCCCTCTGTTCACAGCCCACCAGGGATTCTGCTACGGTGGAGCTTTCTCCCATTCACCAGGGTCTCCACGCTACCTGTAGCCAGCTTCCCAAATCCAGGCCCAGAGAGTCCGATCCTTGCTCTGTCTGGTCTCCCTTGGGGGGGGGGGGGTCCTCCCCCTACGAGGGTCCCAGCCATCCCAATCAGCAGTGACACTCAGCCAGTGTAGCAGTCAGAGGGTTTATTAGCAATCCACTTAGCACAGCAGCTAGGACAGTTGGCTCTCAGATCACCTAGGAGGGCAGATAGTAAACCCCCAGGACAAGCCCCGGAGGTCCTGCCCCTCCGACCTCCATCTTCCTTCTTCCCCTCTCTCCCCTTTGTTCTCCTCTCTATCCAGCTGCCCTGCCCCTGGTCTAAACCGGCCACAACCTGTCACCCCCAGGGGGTCCAGGTAAGGTCGCACTAAAGCGTCTTCCCCCCTAGTGGTACCTATAGTTATCACACCCCTGTGTCCCATCACCAGAATACCATCACCAAAGAACAGGAACAGAAAAGAAGAACCACAGTAACCCAAGAGGTTTTCTTACTTCATCACAACACCTGCCCTGACTACCCTACTGATGTCAGTGAGGTACTTGTGTAGTAACATTTGAGTAAGAATGACAGAATCTGCCAGTAGCCTGAGCCAGCTCTTTTGAAGAGACTAAGGCTATGTCTATACTGATGGAGGAAAATTGCTGCTGTAAGTGAGATCTTCTGGGCACGATTCACCGGTGAGTCTGAACCTGCTGAATTGCTCTAGAAATTGCTTCAGCAACTCCAGCCCCAGAACTGGAGCTGCTGAAAGCCGACCACAAGGCATTTGCGGTTGGTTTCCCCTTGTCTGTATTGGCACCTTAGAAAGTCATGGCTACATACCCAAGGTATTTTATGTGTCTTACATATCTAAGAATCTTTCTATCAGCTTCAAAGGGGAGTGGCTCAGGGCAAAAGAAAGTCAGGAGTGACTAGTAGTAGTAGCTGGTGAGAATGCAAAGAAGTGAAAGCTTCCCTCTCCTTATCTGCTAACTCACCTCACCGCTGATCTGCTAAATCCAGCAATGGGCCAAATGCACAGGTCGTTGAAACAGGCCCACATCTATCTTCATTTGAGATGTAATACATAGCTCTGAGCTTTATCTGAAACAGGGTTGTTAGCACAGGTAAACTGCACTAGTTTTGTGATAGGGATAAAGAGAACGAGTTTTCATTTGGAACCCAAGTCAGGGCTGGAATTCAGGTCTCACCATATTCAAAGCTAATGTGCCAATGCCTGGGCTGACCCCTGACAGGGATGGTTATTTTTCTTTTGGAATTCAACTGATACATAGAGAAGGTGTCTGGAAATGGACTCAACGATTGGTCTAAAGGTTTAGTAGGAGATGGACTTCTCAGTTTCCATTTCTTGCAAATGCAATGAGAACAGCTGTCAAAAATGTTTTCTACGGAACCCAAACCATCCTTCCACCTCTGTGACCCTGGATAAAATTATTAAAACTGCATCTACCCCACATGTCCACACACAGAAGAATCCTGCAGCTCATATCCAGAGGCACTGAGAGGGAAGAGGAGGAGAAATTACACTTTCTAATGGACTACATGTTTGAAAATTAGAATAATTAAAAGTGACCAGTGTGAGTACACAAAACGTTGAATTATAGCTAAAGCAGAAGCATTTAAATATAAAGGAGTTCACTGGTGAAAGTCACTTTCCCCTAGGGAAAATCATCAATTTTTCCAATCCCATTACCTGTTTTATTGTGTTTGTTAAAGTGTATTGCAGTTTAGGAAAATGTGTGTAACAATACATGACATCCTTGACCTAATTTTTGTTTAGTATCCAAACATAAAAGTCAGAAGCGTATTTTCCACTTATTGTCAATTTCAAAGATACAATTTTTGTCTTTGGTCAGTGCTTTAAATAGCATGGGTTTTTACCCTTTCCTTTCTCTTTTTAAAATCCTCATAGGAGAAATCCTTCCTAAGCAGAGTTCACCAGTCCAGCCTCAGAATCAAAATTATTGGACCCAGTGATATTTTATGGCTGATTCAACTGGCAGGTTCCTGCACTGATGGAGGACACCCTTCAACACCACTTTTGAGAGTTCAGGTCTTTGTGGCCAGGTAAGAAAGATTTCCAACAATGTGACAGTTGGCTTCAAACACACCAGTGGCTACTCTGCACATTGGGGCTGGTGAATAATGTTCTTGGTGGCTGAGATATGACACAGCCTTGTGACTCCTGTTGCTGTTGTGCCTCTTTGGAACGCACTGGATCATTACCAGGGCAGACTGTGGGCACACCAGCCTGTAATTTTGCACCACTTTTAAGGGCTCACAGTCGTGGCTCTGAGCTGCACAGCAGGACACTGCTGGAACTCTCCCAGCCAAGTGTCGGTAGCTGGGCAGAGGGAGAACAGACAACACACAAAAGCTGCCTTACGAATGTTTATTTGCCTGTGCAGAGGACCCATTCCCTGAAAGCAAAACTGACTCTCAACGCCTTTCCTGAGAGCCAGCACTGGGACACCAGAGCTGGGGGAAGCCACCCACATCTGAGGGGACGATGCGTTTTGCTAGGCCACAGATGCAGAGACAGCAGCCCCACCTGTGCAGGACTTTCCCCCAAGAGGCAGCAGTTCAAGGGGCAGCCAAAAGAAACAGGAGCTGGAAGTGGCAATAAACAGAGATGAAGTCAGTGTCGGTATGTGTCATTGAGGTTCCTCTGTACCTGCTTCCATGGGCTGTGTGGGGACAATACTGAGTGGGGTTCTCTGAGGTGGGACTTTTTCTGAAGTACCATGGAGAGGGGGCAGCTGTGTGAGAGGTATGAAGTTCCCCTCCATTAGCTGGGTGAAACAGAGAAGGGGCACAGCAACGCTGTTGCTGAGCACATTGGGGGTGGCCCAACAGGCTTCTGGAACAGGATGGGGGTTGATGCCGAACGAACGTGGTGCTCACATCAGAATACCTTCCACAGCAGAACGTCAGCTATTTAAACCAGTGGCAGCACCCTCAAGTCATTAGGGAGGGATGAGGACAACCAGCCTGCCAGCTATCTAGCTGGCCACCTTTGAAGAGCAGCTGCCCCCCTTCTTCCACATGCTGAAAAGGCACTCCTGTCCAGCAGCACTTTGACCCTGCACAGCCTAGATGCCCTGCTCCTCTGGGTTTTCTGTGCCTCAGTTTTATCTTGTGGCAATGAGTTCCACAAATTAATTATGCACTATGGAGAAAAAACCTATCTGACAATTGTAAATGTGTTGCTGTTCATTGTTTCTGAATGTCCTCCTTTTCATTTATCCTTAAATAAGAGTACCTCATTTATCTTTTCTGCCAATCATAAGCGACTAACCTTTTGACTTTTACACATTTGGCCAACTCTTTTGAAGAGTTCTACAGCCTCTTTGAAGGCAGTGGTTCTCAACCTTTCCAAACTACTGTTTGTCTTTCAGGAATCTTATGTTTTGTGTGCTGCCAAGCTACACCTTACTTTAAGAATTGGTTCATTAAAAAATTAGGTGTAAGAATACAAGCGTCACAACACACTATTTTTGAAACTTGGTTTCTTTTTCATTTTTACCATATAATTATAAAATAAATCAATTGATATATAAATATTATACTTGTATTTCATTGTATAGTATACAGAGCAGAATAAACAATCATTGTCTATATGCAATTTTAATTTGTACTGACTTCACTAGTGGCTTTTTATGTAGCCTGTTGCAAATATCTAGATGCATTGATGTACCCCTTGGAAACCCTCTCTGTACCCTCAGGGGCACACGTACCTCTGACTGAGAACCACTGCTCTATTGTTTGTGGCAGCAATTTGAAATTTCGGCATAGGATAGTTTTGGGGAGTCAAGTAAATATGTTGCGCTCAAGCTAACTTTTAGTATAAAATGTGTAGTTTTAATAAAGTCTAAATGAAACTTTTTACCTCATCATTGAATTAAATGTTTGTATTTACAACATTAATGTATAAACCATGTGTAACCTTGTAATATAAAAGTCTAAGCAAAATGATAAAAGTCTAAACGAAACATGATCAAAACAAAGCAAGGGAGTAAAAATGAATCGCTTTGACTGTTCCAAAGCAAAAAAGAGCATATTCAGTACATTGCTGTGAAATGTTTTGATTCTCACAAAACTGAATTTTTCAATGGAAAATGGTTCCATCAAATTTGTTTGTCCAGCCAAATAACTAAACAAATACTTTGCCTCCCTTTTTATTGAAGTTGATGATAAGATTGGGGATAGCGGTAGGATGGCTAATGGGTATGAGGATATGGAGATAGAAATTACGACAGCCAAGGTAGAAGCCAATCTCGAACAACTTAGTGGGACTAAATAATGGTGGAGGAAGGACAGTCTCCATCCAAAGAATATTAAAGGAACTGGCACATGAAGCTTCAACATTCTTACTTACTCTTGAAACTCAGGGGTTGCACCCTATGACTGGAGAATTGCTAACATAGTTCCTGTTCTTAAGAAAGGGGAAAAAAAAATGATTCAGGTAGCTACAGACCTCTTAGTCTGACCTTAATAATATGCAAAATCTTGGGAAAAAAATGAAAAAGAGAGTAGTTAAGGCTATCAAGGTCAACAGAAATTAGGATAAAATACAAGATGGCTTTACAAAAGGTAGATTGTGCCAGACCAACCTGAACTCCTTTACTGATAAGGTAACAGATTTTTTTAGATAAAGAGAATGTAATGGATCTAATTTACTTAGATTTCAGTAACTCATTTGATATGCTTTCACATGGGGAATTATTAGTTAAATTGGAAAAGATGGGAATTGATATAAAAATAGAAAGGTGGGTAAGGAACTGGTTAAAGGCGAGTCTACAATGGTCATACTAAAAGGTGAACTGGCAAGCTGGAAGGAGGTTAATGGTGAAATTCCTCAGGGATTGGTCTTGGGACAAGTCTTATTTAACCTTTTTATTACTAACATTGGCAAAAAAAAAAAGTGGGAATGTGCTAATAAAGTTTGTGGACAACACAAAGGTGGGAGGTGATGCCAATACAGAGAAGGAATGCAATATAATACAAAAAATCTTGATGGCTGTGTAAACTGGATTGATAGGATGAAATTTAATAGTGAAAAGTGCAAGGTCATGCCTTTAGAGACTAATTAAGAAAAACTGTTATAAGCTAGGGACACATCAGATGGAAGCAACAGAGGAGGGGAAGGACCTGGGCATATTGGTTGATAGATAGATGACTGTGAGCTGCCAATGGCTACATACGTCTACATTGTAAAAGCTAAGTCAACTTTATTAAGTCAACTTAATAAAGTCTACTTAAAGTTGACTTTAAGTAGACTATAGGAGTTCAGTGCTGACGGCCGGTTGGGAGGGTGCCTCCTACTGGCAGTAAAGGGGAGTTAGCTGGTGTGGTGCCCCTCCCGGCAGCCGACCCACATGTCTCTGGCCCAATCCCTTGGGTGGTCAGGCCCGTTCCCATTCTGGAGTCCCGGCCCCCAGGCGGGGCAGGCAAGCACAAAGTCTGGAGTGGAGCCCCCGCCTCCAGGTGGGGGCGGACAAGCCCAAAGTCTGGAGCCCCGGCCCCCAGGCGGGGCGGGCAAGCCCAAAGTCTGGAGGTTAGGGACAGTTGAGCGCTTCCTATGCCAGGAAACGGGGGTGGGTTGAGAAGGGAGACGCAGGCCCACCCGCTCCACTGCGTCTCAGCCCAGGGCCCTAGACAGGGGCAGGGTGGCACACCACAGGGTCAGCAGGGCAGTCTCCAAAACACGCTGCCCTGGGAATATGGCTCACCATCCTGCCCTCCCTGGGCTACTTCCTCCAACCCTTTCCCGGCCACCCGCCCTGGGTACCTAGCTCCATAGTGGGTAGCCGCGTCTTCAGGGTCTTCCTCGTAGCATGCCTGCGGCACCCCAGCAAACCCCTCGGTATCCATGGGTGGAGGTCTGGATACTCGGCTGGCTCCTCTGCGAGGGGCAACTCCTCCAAGTCCTGGGGCCCGTACAGGGCTGGCATCTCCTCCTCAGCGGAGGGCAGCTCCTCTAAATCACAGGGCTGATAGTGGGTCGGACCTTCCACTTCCCCGCCTTCCCAGGCTGTCTCTGAGCGGGGAGGCTGCCCCAGTCGGCCGCCTCCGGGTTCCCCTCCCAGTCACTTGGCCCTGGAAGGCTGGGCGGGCCATAGTGCTGGGTGCCCCTAAAGGCAGGGGCTAGCTGGTGGTTTTGGCCCTGAACAGGCCTGGCCTGCTCCCTCTGGGCCGGCACGTCCTTCCTCCTCGGGAGCTCAGCCTCAAGTGAGCTCCCAGCCTGTGCTCTTATACCGCCCCTTCCTGGCCTGGCCACGCCCCTCCGCTTCCGGGTCTGGGGCCTTGTAGTCCTTGGGTCTGGCCAGAGGGGGCATTTGGGGCATTCTTCTAGCTCCGGCTGTGAGGCAGGCCACAGTGCCTGCCTACATAGACCTTATTAAGTCGACTTAGTGAGTACACACTACATTAACTCGACTTTATAAAGTCGACTTTAAATGGGTGCCCTGGCTTAAGTCGACTATAAATTTGACTTAATGGCCCCACTGCACTAAGTCGACTTTATTAAGTCGACTTAGTGAGTCCACATTGCCTTAAGTTGACTTAATAAAGTTGACATAACGGTAAAGTCGACGTTATACGCGGACCTTCTAAAGTTGACTTTACTGGACCATAAAGTCGACTTTATTGCCCTGCTGTGTAGACAGGGCTCAGTTTAAGTCGACTTACGGGCCCTTAAATTGACTTAAACACATAGTGTAGCTGTACCCAATGTGATGTGGCTGTAAAAAAAGCTAAGGCAGTCATAGGATGCATCAGACAAGGCATTTCCAGTAGAGAGAGGGAGGTGTTAGTACCATTATACAAAGCGCTGATGAGACCTCACCTGGAATGTTGTGTACAGTTATGGTTCCCCTTATTTAAGAAAGATGCATTCAAACTGGAACAGATGCAGAGAAGAGCTATTAGGATGATTCATGGAATGCAAAGCCTGCCTTATGAGAGGAGGCTTGGCTTGTTTAACCTAGTTAAAGGAAGTTCTGAGAAAAGATGATTGCTCTCTATAAGTATATCAAAAAGATAAATATCAGGGAGGGAGAGGAATCATTTAAGTTCAGCACTAATTTGGACACAAAACCAAAGGGATATAAAGTGGCCATCAGGAAGATTAGACTTGCAATTAGATGCAGGCTATTAAAAGAGTAAAGTTCTGGAATGGCTTTCCAAGAAGAGCCGTCAGGGGCAAAAACATATAGCTGCTTCAAAACTGAGTTTGATAAATTTATGGAGCGGATGGTATAATGGGACAGCCTAGTTCAGCAAGTGACTCATCTTGACTATTGGTGGTGGATGTGCCAATGACCTGAGATGCGCCATTTGATGGGGTGGGTTCTGAGTTATTACAGAAAATTCTTCTCAGGTGTCTGGCTGGTGAGTCTTGCCCATATGCTCAGAGATTAACTGATTGCCATATGTGGGGTTGGGAAGGAATTTTCCCCTAAGGCAGATTGGAAAGGGCTCTGGGGGTTTTCATTGTAGCATGGGACACGGCTCACTTGCTGGTTGTTCCTCTGCCCCTTAAAGTCTTTAAACCATGATTCAAGGACCTTCATACCTTAGTCGTAAGTTATGTTTATTGCAGGAGCAGATGGGTGAAGTTTGGTGGTCTGCATTGAGCAGGAGCTCAGACAAGATGATCACATTGGTCTCTTCTGACCTTAGAGTCTATGAATCTACTGAGCACCCATCTGCTGATGTAGCTCACACAGCAGTGCTCACTCGCTGTGCCCTCCCTGGACTGTCTGCTGTCTGAGGGTTCTCTGGTATGGTTCTAAGATGAGACCTCCTGCCCCATTTGCTGTGGAAGGGCAGATTTTCAAGCTCCGCTCCAAGACAGAAGCAGCTGTTGAAAGCTGCTGAAGGGGCTGGATTCACTAAAGGGAAAATGAGATATTTTACCCTACATCAATTTTAACAAATAAGCAGCCTTCCTATTGGTAGCTGAGCAGAATAATAACTGCACATACAGCAGATAGTATAAAATTTAATTCTTTAACATTTTCAAAATCACACTAGTTCCCTGTGCTCTTCAGCTGTCTCTAGCTGTCTCTTCTCTTATACTTAAGACTATGAACATGGGGTTGGGGAGGACAGAGATTGTCTTTTTGGCTTCTTTGTACAATGCCTAGTACAAGGGGCTGGGATTTGTAGGAAGTACTACAATATAAACAACACTAATAAACAATAACTAATATTCAAACTTGCACTAGTTCTGTAAATATTGCAAGGTATAAATATGAAATATGGCCCTATCAGCAGACCTCTACTCATTTGCTAGTTAGCATGGGCAGTGTAGCCTAGTGGCTAGAACAATGGTCTGGGCCTCAGAAAACCTGTTTTTCTTCTGTCTCTGCCACTGGCTTGCTGGGTGCCCTTCGGCAAATCACTGCCCTGCTCTGTGGCTCATTTTCCCCATCTGTAAAATGGGGTAATGCCAGTGACCGCCTTCTTACAGTATTTTAAGTTTGACTTGTCTATGAGCTAAGTAGTGTGTCAGACATTTCCAGATAGGACCCCAATGTCGGTCAGTTCAGGAGACTCACACCACACTATTAGTCTGTGATGAATCTGTCCCATTGTGGCTGTATGGTTTTGAAGGGCTTCACATCCCTTCACCATCAGGGCAACTTTCAGGGTTGGGGGCTGAGGCTTTCATACCAGCATTCACCCCTATGCAGAGGGTCCGCACAAATGGTGAAATCTGCCTCCATGCAGAGTCTGTTCACTGCTCCAGTCCCATACAGTCCTCCCAGTAAGGCTCCTTAGGGGGCTAATTCAAACCCAAGGGCCCCAGGATGGACCCTCTCCACTGGAGCCCCTTCCCACATTGCTTGCCATTGAGCTATTACCAACCACTGTATTCCAGTGAAAGAAACAAAGATAGTAGGCTGAGAAAGGCACGTTGTCTTACTATAGTCTGTGAGCACAGCAAAGGCACACAGCACCTAACAGTCATCATTAATATAGTTCATTTTGGGTATTACAGTGCAATTTCCAAAGGAATAGCCATGTTAGTCTAGTCCAGCAAAAAAAACCCAAGGAGTTGTGTGGCACTTTAAGACTAAGGGTACGTCCACACGAGTCTTTTATTTTGAAACAACACTGGCTGTTTCGAAATAAAAAACTGAATGTCCACACGATGGTTTCTTATTTCGAAATTACAGGCTCTGTCATTTCGAAACAAGAACCATCATTTCGAAACAGCTTAAACCCCACTCATTTTGAAACGGCTGTTATTTCAAAATGGTTATTTTGAAATAATGCCGTTTAGACGTGTTGTTTCGAAACAACACCATTGTTTCGAAACAACTGTTTTGAAACACCAGCTATGTTCACACACAGAGGGCTTGTTTCGAAACAAGATGTTTCGAAACAAGCTATTTCGAAATAACGCATTATTTCGAAACAAGTTATTTTGAAATAAAAAAACACCATCCTCAAAATAACACAAAAGCGGGAATAGAAATAGCATGTCCGGACAATGGTTATTTCGAAACGAGTCACCGTCATTTCGAAATAACACGTCCAGACAACGGTTGTTTCGAAATGAGTCATTTCTAAACAACCGTCGTTTCGAAACAGCATATCCCAACGGGATTGTTTCAAAACAACTCGTTTTGAAACAACGTTGCTTTGAAACCGAATGGGGCTTAAGTTGTTTTGGAACACCGCCGTTGTTTCGAAACAATGGAACCTGTTGTTTCGAAACAACGGTACGTCGTGTGAACATGGCGTTTCTTATTTTGAAACAACCTCTGTTGTTCTGAAATAAGACTGCTGTGTGAACACACCCAACATGTCCAAACAGCCTTATTTTGAAATAACCATTTTGAAATAACAGCCGTTATGAAAGCAGGCTTTCCCTTAATTCGAATTAACATTTTCTTAATTCGAATTAACTTAGTTTGAAATAAGGACTATATTTCAAAATAACTCATTTTGAAATAACTTATTTTGAAATAATGATGTATGTGTGGATATAGCCTAACAGATTTATTTTTTGCATGAGCTTTTGTGGGAGAAAATCCCACTTCGTCAGATGCTTCGAAGATGGGTGAACTTACAGAATGGAATGAAAATAAATGCAAGGGGATGTAAAACATAGGATCAGGTCAGACAGTAACAGCAAATCAGAGCAGTTGTTAGGTTCAAACCATGGGAAGCCTGAAGTCAAATTACCTTTTGTAATGGGAAAAGAACCCATAGTCTCGATTTAGTCCTGCTTTCACAGAATTTAGCTTGCACTTTAATTCGAGTTCAGCTGTTTCTCTTTGAAATCTTGATGTCCCAGCCACATCTCTGACGATGGTCGTTAACAAATCATTTATCGATTAGAAAGATGGAAGTGCTCAGCAACTGGTTTCTTTCTTTTATGATTTCTGATATCAGCTCTATGTTCATTTATTCTTTTGTGCAGCGATCGTCTTGTTTGTCCAATGTATAAGGTGTTGGGGCATTTCTTGCACATGATGGCATAGATCACATTAGTAGATGAGGAGGTAAATGAGCCTTTGAGGGAGTAGCAGGCTTGATTAGGACCTATGATGGGATCTATTGTGCAGATATGTGGGCAGACTTGGCAGCGTGGTTTGTTGCAGGGGTGTGTGCCTGCTTCAGTGTTTCTGTTAGATCTGTAGTTGCTGGTGAGTATCTGTTTAAGATTGGGTGTCTGTTTGTAGGCAAGGAGAGGTCTGTCTCCCAATGCTTGAGAGAGTGAGGGATCAGAGATTTCAACAATTTCCCCTCCACCATCAAATTAAGCCTGGAACACTCCACACAGGAGATCCACTTTCTGGACACTACAGTACAAATCAGGGATAGACACATCACCACCACCCCGTACCAAAAACCTACTAATCGATATAGTTACCTACATCCCTCAAGCTTCCATCCTAAACACACCACACAATCCATTGTCTACAGCCAAGCCCTAAGATATAACCGCATCTGATCTGATCCCTCAGACAGAGATAGACATCTTGAGAATTTCTATCAAGCATTCTTGAAACTACAGTACCCACCTGGGGAAGTAAGAAAACAAACTGACAGAGCTAGACGGGTTCCCCAAAGTCACCTACTACAGGAGAGGCCCAAGAAAGAAAACAACAGAACACCACTAGTCACCACATACAACCCTCAAGTCAGACCTCTGCAACAGGTCATTAAGGACCTACAGCCTATTCTAAAAGAAGATCCCTCTCTCTCTCAAGCCTTGGGAGACAGACCTCTCCTTTCCTACAAACAGACACCCAGTCTTAAACAGATACTCACCAGCAACTACAGATCTAACAACAGAAACATTAAAGTAGGCACATACCCCTGCAACAAACCACACTGCCAAGTCTGCCCACATATCTGCACAATAGATCCCATCATAGGTCCTAATCAAGCCTGCTACTCCATCAAAGGCTCATTTATCTGCTCATCTACTAATGTGATCTATGCCATCATGTGCAAGAAATGCCCTAACACCTTATACATTGGACAAACAGGACGATCGCTACGCAAAAGGATAAATGAACACAGAGCTGATATCAGAATCATAAAACAAAGAAACCAGTTGCTGAGCACTTCCATCTTTCTAATCACTCGATAACGACCGTCATCAGAGATGTGGCTGGGACATCAAAACTTCAAAAAGAAACAGCTGAACTCGAATTAAAGTGCAAGCTAAATTCTGTGAAAGCAGGACTAAATCGAGACTATGGGTTCTTTTCCCATTATAAAAGGTAATTTGACTTCAGGCTTCCCATGGTTTGAACCTAAGAACTGCTCTGATTTGCTGTTACTGTATGACCTGATCCTATGTTTTACATCCCCTTGCATTTATTTTCATTCCATTCTGTAAGTTCACCCATCTTCGAAGCTATTACAGTGCAGCCTTAGAACCAGAAGAACAGAGGGGGCCCCAGTCCAAGCATTGTTCAAATATGGTGTAGCAGATGGTAGCTGAGAATGGAGATAGCCCAGTCAGACACAGGCCAGAAGAAGATAGAAGGCACCAGCAGATTGACCAGAAAATGGCTTGCCAGTGCCCTGATTGATTGAGTTAGGGTGGGTTTAGTTATGAGGGGAGCAGCTACAGGGTAAGACAAGGGGCAAGGGTACAGGGCAGGAGAAAGGGAGGGAGGTGCACTGGAACAAACAGCTAATCAGCAAGGCAGAGACAGTCCCATCAAACTGTTGAAAGTTCTCTAAATATTCCATGAGTTCTTTTGCTGCTCTGGCTAGAAGCAAACATTCCCACACTCTGCTCCAGTTAGCTGCAGAAGTGGAATGCTGTTATAGTCTGCTGCCACAGTATAATGGCCTCGCTTAGGGATGTCAAACTCAAGGCCCATGGGCCAGATCAGGCCCACCAAGGGTGCAGATCTGGCCCAGAGAGCAGCTGCCTGGGCTGTGCCTGGAAGCTGTCTGTAGCAGCGAACTCCAAGACAGGCTCCGGGCACAGCAGGGTGTACTTCTGACTTACTCACATGATGGGAGTCAGAGCACAGGGGAACAAAGGAAGCACTTGAGCCAATCCTGGCTCAGGTCTGCTCTGGTCTGCCAACCAATCAGAATCTCAGTCACAGCAGGTTAGGCTGGCTCTGGAGAGTCACCACACTGCCAACCATACCAATTGTTCACTCTCCGTCAGTCAGCATGCTAATTTGATTGACAGCACAAATCACAAATAAAAAAGGAAAAAGTGGCTGGGGCCCACGTGGAAACAAGCCAATCAAAGGCCATCCGGGACTGCCCCAACCAAAGGCCAACATTCTGAATGACCAACAATGAGTGAGCCAGGAAGAGGAGAGACAGGAGCCCAACTTGGCTGCCTGGGATGAAGACTGATTTTTTTGCCTGCCACCAGGGGAAGGGGAAGGGGAATGGGAAGGGGACAAGTGGGGGGCAGTGTCTGGGAGCCAGTGTGAGGAGGGGGAGCCCCCAGGACAGGGGAAAGGGAAGGTGTCAGGGAGCCCATGGGGTTGGCAAGGGGAAAAGGGGAGCCCACACCACTCTGAACATGGCGGGGGAAAGGGTAGGGGAACCTGTGTGGTCACATGGCCTGCAACAGGTGTCCTGCCTTCCAAAGTGGCCCCCCACATTAAATGAGTTTGATACCCCTGGCCTAGCTCAATCAAATCCACTTGTATGAGTTGTGATAGGCTCTTTTGAGGCAGGAGTGGGGCTTTCTCAGTGCAGAATCCCAAACCGCTGGCAGCCAGACATTTCTCTTTTCTCCTCATCAGGATGGAGGGGTTAAAGGGTGCAGGGCCCACCTGCTGTGGCAGCATGTTTCTCCCACACAGAGAACATGGCGCTCACTGTCAACTGCAGAGTCACAACACAGTCTAAGTTTCTGGAACGGTTGCTTGCACAAGGGAATCCTCTTTCTCCTTGCTCTCTTTGACATTGGAGGGGTACACACAGCATGTGCTCAGTAACATGTCAAACAGCAGGCTCCACTTCTGCCCAGCCAGGACAGTGAATACAGTATTTTGAAGAGGTAAAAGGGCACTATTATATGCAGAGATGCTGAAGCCCTGTTGGTCCCATGAGGTAAGACGGCCAAAGTGGGTGAAGTAATAGCTTTTATTGGGCTGGTTTCTGTCAGTGAGGGAGCCATATTTTCTAGCTTAAAGACCTGAAGAAATGCTCCGTGGCAGTCTGAAAGCTTGGCTTTCTCACAAACAGAAGTGAGGCCAATGAAAGATTTCCCCTCCCCACCTCAGCTCTCTAAGGGCCTAATCTAAGGGCACCCAGGTCTCTAGCTAGAGAAGGGTGGGGGGGTAGCTGGCCCCATGCCCTCTTTTAGCCCTTGGGCAGGGGGGGCATCTTGGCTAGGAGGCTGGAGACCACTGCACAATGGGGCAGAGAATCAGACAGCTTGCCACCCAGCTCTCCCTTCAGGGAAGCCTCGGCCTTTCCTAGGAGTCCCCTTAGGCTCAGAAGAAACTAGTCAAGCACCTACTGACACTGTAGCGCCAGAGGTAATAATTCCTGCCCACTACTGTATTTGATTAAAGCCAGCCAGTTGTCTCAGGTAGCATTTCAGGTGCTGGTTTTGGCCTACAAAGTCTGGGACCTGGCTGCTGGAGAAACACCTTGTTTCCCATGCCATATTACAGCCACTGAGATCAGCCATGAGGGGCACCATGGGATTGTCATCACTGGGGGAAAGGTTTGTTGGTGGGGCCTTTTCCAAAAACCCCCTTGGCTCTGGGACTTTCTCCTCAGGCACCAGACCTGAAACCGCCAAACTGCATTGCCTTCCAGAACTTGCTTTAAGAGGCAAGGTGAGGCTAATGTTCTGGCCAGAGGCAGCCTTAGGCAATTGGGGCCCTAGGCAAAGGCCCATTGCAGAGGCCCCCTGTAGACCCCCCACAGCCCCCCTCCTCAGCCCCAGCTCCACATTGCCAGCTACCCTGATGGTCCCAGCTCCCCTCCTGCAGCCCCTGCTCCCCCCCCATTGGCCCCAACCCCCCTGCACATCTCCCCCATGGCTCTGGCTCCCCATTGCTGGCCCCCACCCAAACTCTGCACCCCCCACTGCAGGCATGACATCTCACCCCCCCATGGCTCTAGCTACCAAAAGCCAGCCTCCTCTGCCCGCCAGGGCCCCCAAAACACCCTGTGGCCCCAGTGTCCCAGTTCCCCCTGCAGTCCCAGCACCCTTCCAGAGGCCGCAACCCCCCCACTCCCATGGCTCCTCCCTGTGGCTGGCTCCCTCCATGGCCCTGGTGCCCTGCCTTGGGCCTCAAAAATGGCTCTGGTGCCATACTGGTGGCCCCAACCTCCCCACTACGAAAGGCAAGGGGCAGGGCAGGATCACAGACCTGGGCCTCTGGCCTGACCCATCCTGCCCCTGGGGGAGAAGCAGCCAGTCCAAGGGTGGGGTGGGAGCCCTGCCTCTGAGACAGCGCACTCTGCCCCACACCCTCCTGTCCAGTACCAGGGCTCCTGCAGCCTAGTTGGCCCCAGGCCTTGCTTCCCCACAGAGCCCTGTCCCCACTGCCAGCCTTGGCTCTGGCCCCCCCCACCCTCTGTCATGTGTTCTGCAGGGTGGGAGGCAGACACAGCTTTTGGGGTAAGCTAAAAGCCCCTTGCTGCTTGGGGGACTTAGGCATTCATCCGCTTTGCCTACTCTGAAAGCCTCCTTCACAGCATAACAGGATATTTTGCGGCTATTTTTACTGGCAGGTGAGGTAGCTTATGCTGGGGGGGGGGGTAACACTGCCAAGTGCAACCCCCTGTGACGTGGACATTTGTTTGTTGTGAAGGCACCAAGGACTTGGGTCCCAGTGTTTCTTTCAGATGAAGCAATCTGAATGCTGGAACTAAGTGAAGGTCTGCTATGCCATTAAATTGAAATACAGCTTGGTCTAAGAGATGAAGTGGAAATCAAACTTTTGGGTTTTTTTTTTTTTAAAGAAGAGACAGCTGTCACCCAGTAGCCTGTACTTGCTGGATTCTTTGTCCCAGGCACCAGCCCAGATGAGACTGGGATCCCGATCTCCTCTGGCCACAGAGATGCTGATCTTTGTTTGCATCACACAGCCACTCTGCTACTTGCCCATGATGAGATGCTTTGTAGAGCGACTTGGGGCTCAACCAGGTGAGCAGAGCCAAGGAAATGGAACCGGGGGTGGGCATCAGGTCATGCCAGCAGCATGGGAGGAACAGGAAAACATGTTTTATGGAGTTTGAGGCTCATTTAGACATTTGGGCTTGAAAATCTTCCAGGAACTCAAAGCACGTGAGGCTAGAGTACCAAAAGAACTGAGGTGCTACTGGGATTCACAAAACCCCACTCAGCAGGCTTCAGAACCATCAGCGCCCACATTGCAATGGCCCCTACCTTTCTGCAGTTCCTGGGTACCTCTGATCTCGTAGATGGCAGCCAAATGCCACATGGCCATGTGTCTGAATCCCAGAGCACTGTACGGACTGGGGGAAGACAAGAGTTCTTTCTTCTATTCATGGATACAGCCCAATCAAACCAGTAGGCTCATAGCTTGCCCCAGAGGGAACTGACTCTGAGCAGTAGGGTGAACAGGCACCCTCATGACCTTTAGCTCAGTGGCTAGGGTAGTTGCCTGGGCTGGTGGAGACCCTTGTTCAAGTCCCAGTAACCTGTGGGAGTCACTAGAGCAAGGGAAGAGGATCCTTGTTCCCACAGGTCACACATGTGACTGTGCTCTGATGCAATGGTTTTTAGGGACCAGACTTAGATGCCTGTCTTCCTGAGGGGATGGGGCTTATTGCACCCTCCTCAGGTTGGTATCTCCCAGCTCAGGTTAGATAGGTCCATGCCTAGCATGCTGGCTTCTGTGGATCCCATTCTTTGGCCTCCCTCTCTCTCCCCAGGCATCTTACAGGGAGCCTCAGCTCCTCTCTCAACCTCTGTTGATCCTAACAAGTTTCTAGGCACCTAGAAGTCTGGTGGTGTGATGTGCAGCACGGCGATGCCTATGTTTCTTTGGGAATCTACCTGTGAGATTCAGGCTCTTTTATTGGGACAGTTTCCAATGCAAGGGAAGGGAGAGGGCACAGTGAGCCCTTTCCTCTTTTGGCACACCTTTGCAGAAGGTAGCCAAAATGCTGCTGCTTGCATACCCAAGGTGAGGGTTAATGTTAGCGCCAAGTGGTGCTGAGCACCTCAGAAGCAATGTGATGGAAGGAACTGAGCCATTGCTCCACCCTCTTGCCTGCCTGTCCATAGACTGAGGCCTGTGCTCTGAGAAACACATAAGGCATCCTTTCAGCCAATGAGTGTAGCTATGAGCTTCCTCCTGGTGCACAGATGCAGCTAATACCTTTGTGACCACAGGAGGGATTCTGAGCTCATATGCTAAGCACTGTTGGAGCAAGCACATCGTAAGTGGAGTAACTGAATCGTGGAAACTAGCCCACAATCACAGTTCCCAATGCAGAATAAAGGAGACCCGGCACATGGAAAAGTAACATATTTCCCATGTGTTACAATATAAAAATATATTGCACTGATATTGTAACTACTTCTTATTATATTTTCATCTTTCTAATACATTAAATATGCACCATTCATTTGCACAGCAGAACATTATTGTTTATGGCAAACATATAATTTTTCCCATGTGGGAACTAGGATAGAGACACAAAGATGAAACTGTGGAAGCAGAACAAGGTCTGAAGAACAGTTGGTAAGAGCATGGGATACTCCCATGACAGATTAGTCAAGTGGGCAGGAGAGGTACAGGTTTTCTCCTATCAGAAGACGGAAGTTAATCTTGGGGAAAATGAAATCATTTTGAAGCAGGAATATCTTCCCTTTAAGAAAAGCACTGGGGAATTCAAAACTGCATAAGAAATGCATCAATTAATGGGAACCTTTATAAAAAAACAGCTCAGAAGGTTTTGTGAAGAATCCCAGATTTCATAAGACAACATGGAAAGAGTGGAAGGTGGCTAGACACTTATCCAGGGAATCCAGGAAAAAGAACAGAATCAAAAGTCAGAGCTCAGTGTTAGCAGAGCTGCACAGATGTTTATTGAATACAAACAATGGCAGACACAGCAGACTCACAGAGATTTGAGCTTCCTGGAGTAAGTTCAAAATTCACACTGGGCAATTGTCTTAAGAATACTTTTAGAGGAGCCTTTAGCTTTGAATTCCATATCATTGTTTCCCCCACTCATGTCCCACCCTACTCCCAATTATGTCTTAGTTAAGAACTGAGGTTGGCATTTCCCCTTCATTCGTTAGTAACAAAAATGGTTTGTTTGGACCCTGCCATGTTGGAAATAATATGTTCTGTGTGGGGACCAAAGGTGATTCACAGATGTGTTCATTGGCTCTTGCACACCCTGCTTCCAAAAGTACATGCAGAAAACCATGCCACATTCTCCAGACATGGACTCAAGGTTTAAAAGGGGAGCCAGGACAAGCAGAATGAAAAATGGAAGTTTCAGTGGGATAACAGTGAGAAAAGTATTTCAAAGCAAGCACAACTCTAGATGGCATCAGAAAATCATATGCTACAATAAGTGCAGTTAAAATGTCAAAATAAAACAGCAAAGCTAAACTGACACTAAAGACCAGCCTTCATCTAAAGTCTGACCAAAGGCAGTAAAATTAATTAACACTGTACTTTGAAAGCATGGACAGGCCTGGGACCATAAGTAAAGATTCAGGAGAAATATCAGGAGCACACAATGGAATGGATAAAGAAACTTGTGTGTGTGTGTGTATGCATATATATATTTGTAAGTAAAGCAAAAAGTATCTATGAAAATTGAGGGAAGGCAGTAAATATACAGATTGTACAAGCTGGGTGGAGTGTCATTGGCTTGAGAGGGTCAGGTGATGCAGAATGGAGGATGATGGGTAGAAATTAGAGTGCACCCATTCCAGTGACCTCAGACGTCAGCCTAGAACAGATGAAGGTAAAGAAAAAGGGGAGCAGGAAGAGAGAAAAACAAACAACAGGGTTAGAAAGGAAAGCAAAAGTTTTGTGGCATACTCACAAGTTCTCGCTTCTGTGCCCTCCTGTTCACGCTTTCCTTTCCACCAGCATAACTTGCCTGCTAAAGTGTTCATTACATTAATCCACTTTGCAGAGGTGCTGGAAAGTGACACCCTGTTTGGGTTGCATTTTAAAACAGGTCTAAACTTGGCCAATAATTCTTTCTGGTTTGTAAGAGCAGTGGGCAAATGAATGTGAAATTTCACACAAGGTTAAAAGAGTGCGAGTCCTGTAGCACCTTAGGCTATGTATACACTTAGATTGTTAAATCGAATTCACTTAAATCAAACTAATAATCATTAAATCAAATTAAGTTAAATTGAATTAACATGGCTCCACTACAAAACCCAAATCGAACTAGCATGTTCCTGGACAGGACTTGCTAGTTTGATTTAGGAGAGGGGCACCATGGGAGGTGTGGCAACATCGCCCCTAAGAAGGGTCATGCCCTCACCCAATATGTAGGAAAAAGAAGGCACCCTGGGAGGAAGAAGGGCAAAAAGTGTTAATTTGAACTATTGGTTAGTTTGAATTAACACAGCTACACTGGGTTAAATCAAACTAATAAGTTTGATTTAACCGTCGTCTCAAATTTAAGGGAGACTTTATAATTTCAAAATGACCTTTCTTTATTTTGAATTGAGGGAGGTCCTTATTTTGAACTATGGAAAGCTAGTGTAGCCATTCAATACTTTAAATTGAATTAATCATCATTAATTCAATTTAAAGTGTAAGTGTTGACATAGCCTTAAAAACTAATACATTTCTTGGGGCATAAGAAATTTGATAGTCTTGAAGGTGCCCTAGGACTCTCATTGTTTTTAATGTATACAGACTAATATGGCTACCCCCCTAGAAATTCACACAAGGGAGTTTTCTGCCCTTTGAGATTTCTAGGTTTCCTGGTTTGTTTTGTTTTTTTTCATAAACTTTCAATGGGAAGTCTATGAATTGGGACTCACATGATTTCTTTCCTTGCATCCCTACTTTTCATTACTGACTGACATATCTTTAAAAAAGCCTGTCAGGGCTGGTCTACACCATGGTGTGAGTTTGGCAACAATCAAACTTTAAAATACCTTGCATATCTCCTGCTGACTGCCAAGCACCTACTTACCATGATGTCTTCAGTGTGCTGAGTTGGAGGGAAATGCTCTCCCTCTGAGTCAGAGCTACTGCTTCTGCAGGGATGGTCTTATAAATTTAGCTTCCTGATCGTCTAAGTGGGTCTTCACAAACCCGATCAGTTGATCTGGACAACTGATCTGACGATGGAGAATTTGCTGCTGTCAGTGAAGATCTGCCCTCAGTCAACCAAAGCTTGGTTGAAATATGATCTGTGAGATCTGGTCCAATAGGGAGGGATTTTTCCCCCCTCCCAAAAAAACACCCCAAAAAAGAGCTTGGAGTCGGGTGACTTTTAGACATAATTCACATAATGAATTGATGTTTATGGTGATATGTATACAAGCTTGATGTATGGGGGACTCTCTGTATGCAAGCCTGAGTAGTTGATGAGGAGGGACCTCTGAGCACACTCAAGCCAGGTCAATTGACTGGGCACACAAAAATCTTTTCCTATCTGGCATGCTCAGTGTTTTATCCTACAGCACAAGAGGCCTCATCACATACGCTGACAAATAAAATACTCTCTGTCAGCAGTAGTACTTTTACTGCCACAAAGGTCTGCATCCTTATAGAAACACTCACATCACTGAAGCAGTAAAACCTTGCAAATGAATAAACAAAAACCCCATTATGAAGCAGGTAGGGTTGCCACTCACACAGACAGTTGATACAAGCCCAGAACAAGGAGATGAAAACTTAACAGTACGTGCTCTCTGCTCCTCCTCCATGATACATTCCTTACCACTATCACATCTGTTGTACACTACAAACTATCTGCTGCAACCTTAACTCTGCCCCCAAGGAATGCTGCCCTTCAAGCACCCCCTTTCGCACATGCCCTTTTTTCAAACTATGCTCTCAGAACACTATTCCCAAAAGTCCCACTCACAATAACTAGTGTTGGGGGAGAAATAACCTGATAAAGTTGTGTAGAACAGCAAAGGGAATGCCAGAGAGTGTACCTGTGATGTAACTTAACTTTTTATTGTCTTGCTTTTGTGTCTTTATATCAATTACGATGTGTTCATAGCAACCCTACCTTCTTCAAAACAAAGGGGTTTGTATATCACATTTCCCTTTGGTCTTTTCAAATTGCCATAGATTTTTTAAAAGGCAAGAGAATGACTTCTAAACAATCTGCCTCCCTCCTGACTCTGACTCTTGCTCTGTGTTAGTCACTGAATAAGCTGGAATTCAGATGGACTAAAAAAGGCAAGTTCTTTTTAAAGAAACCACTAGAATTAAAAGGAAGTTTTATGAAGGCAACTCGGACATTGGTGTCAAATGCTGCTTTGCAGCAGGAAAGGACATACATTTCCCATGTGATTTTCAGCAGTGTGTTAGTCCCTGCTCAAGGACTTAAACAACAGAGAGGTGCTACAGGCAGAAGGAGAGTGCTGTGGCACAGCAGAGTGGGAAGGGGGGGTTTAAATAACATGGCACAGGTTGGTACAGGTCAGAACTGAAGTTGGCTGGCACAGCCCACAGGATGGAAAGGAAACTTGTGCAGACTTGGTTCACTGTGCCCAATCTAGCCAGTGCAATCAGTCCCTTGCCTTAATGAGCACCAAAGTCACAAAATTACTAAGAGAAGAGCATTCATCTGGGTGCGTCCTTAGTGGAGTTTCATTGCGATGGGGCAAGTGGAATAAACGTGACAGATAAATGCTAAAACCCCAGTGACACCTTAATTAGCTGACATGATACAGACTATGCCATGTGCAGGAAGATTTAATAGTTGATCTAGCTGTATGAACTCCTTCTGCAACTGGACGCATTCTAATGCTAAGGGTGATGCATTGTTCAAGGCATTCCTGCATAGAAACCAATTACAGGTCTCCCTCCTCCCCAACTCTTCAGTTGTGCATTTGTGCTCATATATTAAAAAGTCCGAGGAAATCCAACCTCCTCTCCTTTTCCTCATCGAAACTCAGTTACAGCTTGCACTGTGGACAAATTTGACCAACTACCCTAAACACAACCTTCTTAAAAAAGCTTGTTGTACTCAGATATCCAGGCTATGTCCACACACAAAGTTTTATTTTGAAATAAACCCTTACATCGAAACAACTTATTCTGAATTAAAAAAAAATAATTTGAAATAAGTAAAGCCCCTCCAATCGAAATAGCATGCCCTGCATATGGACTTGCTATTTCGATTGCTGGAGAGGGGCACCCTGGGAGGTGTGGCAACATGGCCCCTGGCTTTGAAACATCTGAGAAAGTGGGTTCTTCTCCCACGAAAGCTCATGCAAAAAATAAATCTGTTAGTTTTAAAGTGCCACACAACTCCTTGTTGTTTTTTTACTGGACTAGACTAACATGGCTATCCCTTTTGAAATTGCCATTTATAAAGTCGACTTAAGCCAGGGCACCCATTTAAAGTCGACTTTATAAAGTCTACTTAATGTAGTGTGGACTCACTAGATTGACTTAATAAGGTCCGCTTTTACAATGTAGACATAGCCAATGATCCCTGGATACTATTCTGACTCCAGTTTGGATCAAAGTTAATGGTCAACATTCCCCATGAGCTGAGCTACTAATTAATCTCCTGAAATCTTGTTTCAAATGAATTGCAAGTGTGCTATTATTCAAAGACAATAAACAGACTGTTTCTTTTCTTTTTTTCTTTTTTTTTTTTTATTTGTCTAATATGTCTGAAAGAGGAAGATGTCTCTGAGTCCTGGAAACATATAAAAGATGAACCTGGAACTTAGAATTTGATATTTGTTGTCTGTATTTTTGTCATGTGGACAAAAAGGCTAAATGAACTCTTTCCAAATTATTCCCTCTCCCGCAAAACAAATAACTTCCCACAACCTGGTTGAGAACTCGCTATGTTTTTATGGAAAATAATGTACAACTTATAGGGTATGTCCACACACACTCCTTATTTCGAAACAACAGAGGTTGTTTCGAAATAAGGAGTGCCATGGGCTGTGTTCACACGCACAGGGTTATTTCGAAACAAGTTGTGTCGAAACAACTTGTTTCGAAACAACACCTTATTTCGAAATATCTTATTTCGAATTAACAAAATGTTAATTCGAAATAAGAAAAAAAGCGGGAAACGAAATAGCAAGTTCACAGTGTGAACATGCTATTTCGTTACCCCTGGGGGTGAGCCGCTGCTGGCTCACCCTGCAGCCCCAGAAAGGGGGCTGCAGGCACCAGCAGGGGGTGAGCCGCTGCGGGGTGGCTCAGCCCCCCCGCCAGAGCTGCCCCCAG
>ML682108.1:283841-333900 GCA_007922195.1 Podocnemis expansa | reverse complement strand
CTCTGGCGGGGGGCTGAGCCGCCCTGCAGCAGCTCACCCCCCTCCCCGCTGGGGGCTGCAGCCCCCTTTCTGGGGCTGAGGGACAGCCCTCAGCACCCTGGCCAAGGTCCTGAGGGTTCCCTGGCCAGGGTGCTGAGGATCCACTGTTGTTTCGGAACACTTTGTTCCGAAACAACATGTTCACACGCCTTGTTTCGAAACAAGTGTTTTTAAACAAGTTTGTTTCGTCCCCAAATGGGGTTTAACTTGTTTCGAAACAACACAGTTGTCCATGGGCTGTGGGGAGGGGCACGGGGCTGCGCCACACGCCGCTGGTGCCTGCAGGGGACTGAAGGTACCGGCGGAGTGCAGCGCAGCCCCGCGCCTCACCTGGCCGGTGCCTGCAGCCCCTGCAGGCACCGGCCAGTAGAGGGGTGGGGGGGCGCCACACCCCGGGGGGCTTTAAAGCCCCCCCCGCCCCCAAACCTGGGGGCGCGGCCCCGGCGCGCGGCTGGAGACCGCTGCTGCCGGTGTCGGAGTGAACGCCGGCGCGGAATCCCCGGCGTGACGCTCCTGCCGGGGGTGTGTGTGTGGGGCGGCGGGGTGCCCCGGAGCCCCGCCCCCCGAGTCCCCGGCGTGATGCCCGTGTGAACATAGCCATAAACTCCTGCCAACAAGGGTTCGACAATCATTATGTTAATAGGCCCATGGTTAACTAACACTGAGAGATGCCTGAGCTGTTAGTAGAATGGTTTTCCTGGCAGAAAAAATGCCCAACTCCAGGATTTAATATCCCCACTCACTTTGAATATCAGCAAACAATAAATCTCCAGCATTTTCACTTGACCCCTGAAACCTAATCAAATCACTCATACAAAAATAATGTTTGCAGTCTATGTTACTGTCTGAGTTTTGTGTGATTTATTTAGTGGGTCTCTCTCTACATATTGATCCCCCCTACCTTAGAGTCTATCAGTCTACTGGGATGTCATGGCAACTGTGGTAGATGAATGTGGCCTTGATTAGCACATCTCACCTGGCATTGATGAGGTACTGGGCAAGGCTGATGTTGGCTGGGGTTCCTGTGATGGTAATTTGACGTTCCGATGACCCTTCTGTGGCATTGGCGATTTTGATCTGCGCTCCAGACATCTGTCGAATTTCATTGATTTTGGTCCCTTGGCGTCCGATTATGCAACCTATTAGCTAGGAAAAAGTATGGAGGGAATTTCTTAAAGCAGTAACTTGCAGTAGGCAAGCAAGATCTTATGGTGAAGTCCACAGGGACTGGCAGACAACTCATCACTTCTACTAAAGGGCAGGAGTGACTTTAATGCTCATGAAGGCCAGAGACTAAAAGCATTGGATTAAACCACACACGGTGTGAGCAGTTTCCCCAGCCATTGTAACTTCATCTGACCTGCACCAGCCAGGTGCTATTTCAAGCCTCCAGTACTCTAGAGGATGGCTTATTAGGTCAAACAGTGAAGCCAAGATATAGATGAACAGCACAACGCTAGTAAGTGCATTTTCAAGTTGCCTTCAGCTAGGCTGGAACATATCAGAGGTGAAATGTTGTTTATTTTTCTTTATTATGATATTTATGTGCAGGAGAGTTATTGAGTTTAAATGCAGGAAACTCTTCTGTTACTGACCTGCGAAATCATCAAAGACATCATCTGCTTTTCCATTCTCCTTCACTTCTTTTTAATAACACTTACACTTGGAATTAGCATGAACTGGTCTATCCTGTCCCTGCCACTATCCAGGGCCTGTCAGCCTCTCCACATTGAAATTATCTCTTGATTAGCAGAGTCTTGAGGCAGGGCCAGCCTGACCATTATGCAGACTAGGTAATCACCTGTGGCGGGGGGGGGGGAGGCAACCTGTGGCACATGTGTTGATAGTGGCACTCAAGCCTATTTGGAATGGCACATGGCACTACAGAAGTTGCTGCTTCTGCCACTGAAAGCTACTGCAGGTGGCTTCTTTTGGGGGACATCTAAGGGCACAGTGGATCCTTGCCATTCCCATACCCCAAGCATGCCATGTAAAGAAGCTGCCTGGGACAGTTCCTCTCCACAGTGTGCCATCACCAAAAGGAGCCAGTCTGGGCATCTTCCTTCTGTGGCACGCCTGGGAACCCCCAAGAGCGGGGTGCTTGAGGACCCCTGTTCCCAGGCATGCCACCAAGAGGAGCTGCTCCAGGTGACTTCTTTCCATGAGCAGCTCTTTTCAGTGGAATGCCTAGGAAGTGTCCCCTCCCCACCACTCCAGCTGTGGCTAGCACTGATTTTTTATGCAGCCACAGGCACAGGCTGAGAGTCAGGGAGGACAGGCTGGCATGGGGGTCAGGAAAGGTTACTGACACCTGACCTAGAGCAATGGTTTTCAAACTTTTTTCCTCGGGACCCAGTTGAAAAAATCACTAATGCCCATGACCCAAAACTTACATCTTTGAGCAATGTATTTCAGTCTTTTAGTGGCAGCAGCAGTGGGTGCCGAGACTTAGTGCCTGAAGGCCTGCAACCCAGTACTGGGTCTCAACACTAAGTTTGAAAACCACTGACCTAGGGCACCTGGCTTTAAGGGGCACCACATTAGACAGAAGTGAGTTTTTTTCTCTACTTAAAAAAATATATTAATATGTTCATTCTAGACTTTCTCTTTCTTTTTTTTTCCTATATTGAATGTGGAGTGTGGGATGCCAAAGTTGTAGTTTGTCTAGGACACCAAAAATCCTTGGGTCACTATTTAAACAAGCCTGAAGTGGCATGAGATCACAGAGGTTAGTGTCAGAGAGAAGAAGGTGGTATCTATATTTGTGCTAGAGAAAGGTAGCAGCTGACAGCACTGGAGTCTGATGTTTCTCCATGCCCAGAAAAGATACATTACAGATATATGCTTCTCCCTGTTCCTCAACCCTTTCCTGAAGAGGTCATTTATATGAATAACAAGTTAGTTCAGGTCTCCAGGCCCATGCACTTGATAACATCTCACTTCAGGATGCTGTCAGGGGTCAAATGTTTACAGAAGGAATAGCAGTTCATTTATAATTGCAGTGAGATCAGACAGGGCACATAACGTGTGAGATAAGGCTGATGGAACTTGGCTATTTTAGTCTGCAGAAGAGAAGAGTGGAGGGAGGGATTTGATAGCAGAAGAGTGTAGAAGGGGATAGAAGGGGGTTCCAAAGAGGATGGAGCTATGCTGTTCTCAGTCGTGGAAGATGACAGAATTAGGAGTAATGGTTTCCATTTCCAGTGTGTCTAGATTAGATATTTAAAAAAACCAACCTTCTTTCCTAGTGGTGTGCTGAAGTACTGGACTGGTTTACCTAGGGAGGTGGTGGAATCTCCATCCTTAGAGGTTTGTGAGGCCTGGGTTGACAAAGTCCTGGTTGGTATGATTTAGCTGGGGTTCGTCCTGCTTTTAGCAGGTGATTGGACTAGATTAACTGCTAAGGCCCTGTCCAACCCTAAGCTTTGATTCTATGATTCCTTTTCACAGGCCACTAATGGAGAACTTTATCATCAATAAGAGGAAAAAATAGTTGACCAAAGAGATGGAAAACCAGAAAACATAAATGAGAGGAGGATTTCTAAACATTGCTGTTTTTTTTTTAAAGAAATTCAAACAGCACTGTCAGAGTGGTTGTCAGAGTGGTACAAAGAAGTAAGGAAAGCATGTCTATGTTAAGATCTTTACCACTGCATTCACAGCAGTCAGAGACCTAGCCAACTATAGACATGAGAAATGGTGGTGAGGAATGCTAAAGACATCTGCACTGACCTGTCCAAAGTAAATATACAGTTTTTCTCCCTTTTCTTAGTGGCATTCTCTTTGACGTGGTAAATAAATGGTGAATGACATGAGAAACAAACCAATTGTAAGATTAGGAAAATAAAAATGGTGACACAGTATTTAACCTCTGCTCACAAACAGTCCTTCAGGCTCTGAATGTCATTGTTAATGGTTTCAGTGCTGAGCATTTTAGCAGAAATGGTTAAATGGGCCTCATTCAACTTCCAAGCAAATTATATATCATTTATACCTCTAGAGGATGGCTGTAACCTCACTGCAGATTTGACAGGTCAAAACTGTGTATATGCATATTTAGAAAAGTTAGCCTCATACCCCTGAGGGCTAAAACCTCCTTAAAGCTGAAATGTGGTCCACTGTTTCACTATGTGCCAACACCATCTGAATGCAAATACTGCACTACTCATTGAGAGCACAGTTAATTCTAGCCTGTAGGTGGTTCACTTTCCTCGGAGGAAGGGGGATCATAGTTCAGGTACAAGTTGCACTGCATTCCATGGGATGAAAGGGCTCCCCTTACAATAGAGCCCCCCACTGGCACACAAGATCCCCTAGAGAGAATGCAGTACCAGGTGCATCTGCCAGGTCAGCCACAAACTTATGAACACAAAGTTTATATCTGTTTTGATGAAGCTTGGAATTTGCATTATGTGAAGAAAAATGCCAGTATCTACCTCCTGGTCACCTGATATGATAGCACAGGTGTGGCTCGTTTCCAGCTGAACAACACTACTACCTTTCTTTCTCCCTCTACCCACATTTGTTTCTATTGCAAATTTGCTGTCAAATTGAGAGTAAATTGTCTTATGTGTAGAGTTCAGTAAGTTTAGGGGTGGGGGACGGAAGAGATGTTCCCTGTTGCTGGGCGGGTAGGAAGTGTGCTGTGCCTCTGACTACTAGATTGATAGTTCCTCCATATGATGCTGTTCTAAATGTCATCAGTTCCTGGTACAGGTATATTCTCTCACAGCACATTCAGCCTGAGTCTCTTCGAGACAGGCACTGATAATCATGCTCATCAAATCAAATCAAATCATAGGGCTGGAAGGGAGTTCTGTTGCACTTTTAAAGACTGACAAATTCATTAATGCATGACCTTTCATAGGAGAAAATCACACTTTGTCAGACACTTGGAGTGGGATTTCTCCCACAAAATCTCACACATTAAATACATTTGTTAGTCTTTAAAAGTGCCACAGGACTCCTTGTTCATTTTGCTGAACTAGACTAATACAGCTATCCCTCTGGAAGATGTCAGTAGCATAAGCTCTGGCTTGGTAATACAGGTCTGAATCAACTAATGGCAGAAGGCCTCTCACCTCATTCCTGCTAGCAGCTGAACTTAGAACCGAGCAGAGGGCCTAGATTTTACCCACTCACAGCTTCCCTCCATACTCAGTCAAACTAAAACTAATCAGCAGTCACAGAATTAGAAGAGAATAAGTAGGCTGCTCACCACTGGAGTGATTTTCGCCTCCTGAGGAGAGTCCTTGAGACAAAGGATCCATCAGGAGGTGAGGTGACACATTTTCATTAGTTCCCCTACCCTGCTCCCTCTCACAAATTTCTGCTTCCTCTATCTGTATGGGGACCAACACCAGTCTATGACGCTGAGCAACTGGACATAGTCTCCAATGCAGTTCTCAAGAAATGTGGGGGCTCAATCATCAGCCAGAATAAACTGGCCTAGCTTCATTGATTACACCAGGATATAACCACATGCTTAAAGTAAAGCTTGAGCTTGTGTCCTTTACTAACTTGGGGTCAAAGTAGACAATGGTCAAAGTTGTAAAAAAAGAAACTGTTGCTTTTTAAACATCTGTTTATCTTAAAGAATAATTTAAAAAAAAACCCATATCTTACCTTATACACAGTTTTCCAAATGGACCCCAAAAAGGTCTATAAGTTTGCACTCCTTGACATTGGTATGTGCAAATCAGGGGCATAACCAGCTCCCATTTTCTGGCCAGGCTCCTGAATCTGCACGGTGGGCCCAGCCAAGGGCAGCTTCAGGTCATGTGACTGGAAGCTGCCTGAGGCACTCCATTTGTTACTTAGCAAGTGGAGCTGGGGGGGGCAGGGAAGAGGTAGTGAAATGAGAGGTCTACCCACCGCAGTACCTGGCAGTAATGCAAACTTTGCTGGTGCTGCAGTGGGCAGGCCTTGTCTCTAAGTGGGCTGGCCATGGCCTGCCTGGGCTCAGCTGTGGGTACAAATTACAGTATTTCTGTGAGCCCACAGGACTTGTGTGCACAAATCAGTTAGCTGTCTAACTACTTGAGTGGAGGTGTGTAAATCTTATTTGTGTATGCACATTCTATTTAGGCATGACAATTTAAGTTCATTTTCAAGAAGTTTGCCTTGAAATTCTGCATATCATACATTCAAATGATGACTGTGCTCCTCTGTCAAAATCTATATAATTGTTGGCACTTTCATAACAATGTTTATTATTCTTTTGTCACCTTGAAGACACATTAGTAGATCTTAAAATGATTTGTGTCCTTTTGTTATTAATTAGATTAGTGAAAAGATACTGCTGTCTGTATTACAGTATAGCTTTACTCTTATTACAGACTTCTCAGTAAGTAGAGGAAAATGACATGACTGTTGAGGTAGGATGATCAGGAAAAGGAAAAGTAATCTGTGGTAACCTATGCTATGACTCCTTCATCTTCTGTGTCCCCACAGTACATAGTAGTAGGGTTACCAACAAAGCAATGTCAAGTGGAGATAGGTGAAGAGGGTGAACAGGGTTATGCTGATGAGAGAAGGTGGCACGGAGAACATTAGACCATGAGAATTCTTCTTTAAAATCTCACAGGAGGCTGTTCCATCAACAAAATGCTTTGTAGCTTTGCACGCTAGGAACCAGCCATGGAGATAATTATGACTTCAGATGACACCCAGGGCTGTAACTACAGCACAGCTGATGGGGCACAGCCCTGGGTGGTCCGAAGTGGCTCAATGGAGCCATGCTATTAAAGGGGCAACTTTGTGGTGCTGGCTCTGAGCACCACTAATGGGAAGGGGGGCTTTCTAATCAGAACGTGCCCCACATGGCAAAATGCCACATTATGGCTCTGATGACATCTCTCATCTAACAGGAGGGAACACTGGCTCTTGGAAAGCAATGATGCAGAATAGAACATACTTGTGCTGGTGGACAACATTCTGAAATGTGTCATGCTGTAGCTAAGAGGGCAAGTCCAAAAGGATGTAGACCCATTAGAAAGGGTTCAGAAAGAATTATAAGCTCGGTCTTTATAGTTCATCCAAGAGGTGGTAGAGGTGACTTGGATCATGGTAAATAGGACCATACACGAGGAGAAAGAACTGACCATAAAGCTCTCTTTAATCTCTTAGTAGACAGAGGAATACCAAGCTCCAATGGCTGGAAGCTGAAAGTAGACCAGTTCAGACTAGAACTCAGGCAATAATTTGCAGCAGTTATGGCAATTGCCATCAGAACAGTTTCACTGTGGGTGTGATACATTGCCCATCATCTGAAATATTTAAATCAACATTGGATGTCTTTCTAAAGGAACTGTTCTAGCTCAGCCACAAATTACAGGGTCTGATGCAGGAATCACAAGATAACTTTCTCCAGTCTGCATTACATAGGAGCTCAGACTAGATGATACCCACAGTCCCCTCTGGCCTTAAAATCTATTAATCTGATAATGTCAAGGCACTGCTTGAGAACATCTTATTACATTCCCCAAAAGCCATAATCCCATGATTAAGGAGGAAGACTGTGTTGTTAAAAGCCCAGCCTTCTTCAGAGGGGAAGTGAAGGCAGCTATAAAAAGATTGAAAAATAATATATAATAAATGGAAGAAAAGGGATATTAATAATAATGAATATAAATCAGGAGCTATACATTCTCTACAATTTCCAAGGGAAGCAAAAGGATGCAAATGAGAAATTTATGGTCATCATTGTTCAGAACCACATGGAAGAGTTTTAAACATAGGAACAAATTGTACTGGTCCATTACCAGATGGTAATGGGAGAATGTTTAATAATATACAGATAAGGCAGAAGTTTTCAATAAACATTTCTGTTCCTTATCTGAGGAAAAACAGATGATATAATCTGATCATCTGGTGAGTATAACACTCTTTCTATTCCACTAAAATATCTAGAGAATGTTAAACTGAAGTTTAACTATAGTTAGACATTTTTAAATGAGCAGGTCAATGTAACTTGCATCCATGAGTTTTAGAAGAGTTGGATGGGGAGCTTGTTGGACCATTAATGTTAATTTTCAACATGTCCTGGATTAACAAGGAGGTTTGAGAAAACTGGAAGAAAGCCAAATGTTTTGCCAATATTTAAAAAGTGTGAATGGAGTGATCCAGATAATTATAGACCTGTCACTTTGATGTTAGTCCTGGATGAGATAATGGAGGAGCAGATATGGCACTTGATTAATGAAGATTTAAAGAAGGATAATGTAATTAATGAGGATCATTTTTGGGGCCACATGAACTACATCCAAGGGTGCTGAGGGAGTTGGCCGAAGTGACTGCAGAACCACTAGCCATTATCTTTGAAAATTCATGGCAAATGGGGGAGATCTCAGATGATCGGAAAAAGGCAAATATAGCAGCTAATTTCAAGAAAGGTAAAAAGGAGGACCCAAGGAACTACAGACCAATCAGCCTCACCTCAGTCCCTGGAAAAATCATAGAGCAGGTCGTCAAAGAATTCATTCTGAAACATTTGGAGGAAAATAGAATGATCAGGAGCCATCAGCATAGATTCATCAAGGGCAAATCGTGCCTGACCACCTGATTGCCTTCTATGATGAGATGACTGGATATGTGGATGCAGGAATAGCCATTGATGTGATATAGCTCAACTTTAGCAAAGCTTTTGATACAGTTTCCCACAGCATTCTTGTCAGCAAGTTAAGGACGTATGTTTTGGATCGAGGTGTCAACCTTATTCAATGTGGGAGGCCGCTTTGGAGGGCAGGATACCTGTTGCAGGCCATGTGTCTGCATGGACTCCCAAATCCTTTCCCCTGCCACTTTCAGAGTGGCATGGGCTCCCTTTCTCCTCCCCAACCTTGCTGGATTTCTCACACCTTTCCTTTTTCCTATCCTGTGGGCTCCCCTTTGCCACACTGGCTCCCTGAGCCCCCTTCTCCTATTGTGCAGGCCCTGGACCCCTCTTCCCCTGCTTGGCTTCCTCCTTCCCCTTCCACTTCCATTTACCCTATTGTTTTGGCAGCAGGCAAACAGTCTCAGTCACAGCCACAGGCAGGCTGGATTCCTGCTTCTCCCTGCTCCCGCCCACTCACTGTCAGTCTTTCAGCATGGTGTCCTTTGATTGAATCAGTCCTGGCTGGCCTTTGATTGACTTGTTTCCATGTGTGCTCCAAGCACTTTTGGCTTTTCTTATTTGTGATTCATGCAATCTGCAATCAATCAGATTAGCATGCCAGCTGACTGACAGGGACCAGCTGGGGTGGGGAACATTTCAGTGACTCTCTGAAAACTAGCCCAGTCTGCTATGACTGTGACTTTGATTGGTTGGCAGATCACAGCAGAGTTGAGCTGGGATTGGCTGGAGCACTTCCTTTGTTCCCCTGTGTTCTAACTCTCTCACTTGATCTGAGTCACAAAGCAGCAGCCTGTGTTTGTTGTTTGCTGCAACTGCAGATTGCTCCTAGGTACAGCCCAGGCAGCAGCTCTGCAGGTTGGATCAGTGTCCTTGGTGGGCTGGATTCAGCACACGGGCTGTAAGTTTGACACCCCTAGTTTGGATGAATGGACCATAAGGTGAATAGAAAGCTGGCTACATTATCAGGCTCAGTGGGTAGGGATCAATGTCTCAGGGTCTAGGTGGTAACCAGTAACCATGGAGTACCCCGGGGTTGGTCCTGGGGCTGGTTCTGTTCAGCATCTTCATTAATTATTTGGTTGATGGGATAGATTGCACTCTCAGTAAATTCACATATGACACCAAGCTGGGGTGAATGGTAAACATGCTGGAGAGCAGGGATAGGATTCAGGGACACCTAGACAAATTGGAGCATTGGACAAAATGAAATCTCATGAAGTTCAAGAAGGACAAGTGCAAAGTCCTGCACTTAGGATGGAAAAATCCCATGTACTGCTACAGACTAGGGACTGATAGGCTAAGTAGCAGCACTGTACAAAAGGACCTGGGGGTTATGGTGGTGGGGAAGCTGGATATGAGTCAACAATGTGCAATGTGCAACAATGTTGTCAAAAAGGCCAATGGCATATTGGGCTGCATCAGTAGGTGTGTTGCCAGCAGATGGAGGGATGTGATTATTCCCCTCTATTTGGCACTGGTGAGTTCACATCTGGAATACTGTGTCCAGTTTTGGGCTGTGCAGAAAGGATGTGCACAAAGTAGAAAGAGTTCAGCGGAGGGCAATGAAAATGATTAGGGGGTTAGGGCACATGACTTATGAGGAGAAACTGAAGGAACCAAGATTATTTAATCTGCAGAACAGAAGACTGAGAGAGGAGTTGATAGCACCCTTCAATTATTTCAAGGGGTGCTCCAAAGAGGAGGGAGCTAGGCTGTTTCAGTAGTAACAGAGGACAGAACAAGGAGCAATGGTTTCAAGTTATAGCTGGGGCAGTTGAGGTTGGATATTAGGAAAAACTTTCTCACTAGGAGGGTGGCAAAGCATTGAAATAGGTTACTAAGGGAGATGGTAGAATCTCCCGTCTTTGGAAACATTTAAGGCCCGGTTAGACAGAACCCTGACTGGGATGATTCAGTGGAAGTGGTCCTGCTTTTAGCAGGGGGTTGGACTAGATGACCTTATGAGGTCCCTTCCAACCCTATGGGCACGTCTACACTGCACTTTTATTTCAAAATAACACTCGTTATTTCGAAATAAAAGAAATTAGGTCTACACGACATTCTCTTATTTCGAAAGGATGGACCTCGTCCTTTCGAAATAAGAATCGTCCTTTCGAAAAAGTAAAACCTGCCCCCCCCCTTAAAACGGCTCCCCCTTGCCTGTTTATCTAGAACATCGTGGCCGTGCTGTCTGTCTTTATTGCCACGTTTCCCACAAAGATGGTGTTCAAAGGCCTGGCAGGCTAGTCTGACAGCCCTGAGCTCCCTCACGTTGATGTGTGCTAGCAAGTCTCAAGAGCTCCAACACCCCTGGATGGTCATACCCTCTAAGTGAGCCCCCCATTTAAGGTCTGACACATCTGTCATCAAGACCATCGAAGGTAGGGTGGTGGAGTATGGAACTCTGGTGCATACAGTCTCTTAATTTGCCCATCACTGCAGAGAGCTCAGGACATGGGAGGGAACTATGACAACGCGGTCCAGTGAGTCCCTTGAGGGGTGGAAAACAGACTTTAGCCATGTTTGAAAGGGCCTTCAGCGTAACTTGGGATGTTTGACCACCGGGGTATATGCTGCAAAGTGACCCAGAAGGCAAAGGCAAGTCCTGACCATTGACGTGGGGGAGGCAGATATGTTGTTGATTAATGATGTTGCGGAAGCGTTGAGGGAGCATGGAGGCCGTTGTTGTGGTCAAGTCGAGGATGGCTCCTATGAACTCTGTTCTTTGGGTTGGAACTAAGATAGACTTTTCTTCATTTAAGAGCAGGCCCAGATGGTTGAGTAAGCTTCTTATGAGCCTTACGTGGGAGAGCACCTGCTCCCTGGATGAGCCTTTCACCAACCAATTGTCCAGATGGGGGAAGATGTGCACCCTGTTTCTCCCGAGGAACACTGCCACGACTGCCATGCACTTCGTAAAGACTCTTGGTGCTGTAGAAAGGCCAAAGGGAAGGACTGTGAACTGAAAATGGTCACTGCCCACCTTGAATCTCAAGAACTTCCTGTGGTTCAGGGTAACTGAGATATGGAAATAAGCATCTCTTAAATCGAGGGCAGCATACCAATCTCCATGATCCAGGGAGGAAATAATAGATGTCAGAGGCGCCATGTGGAACGTTAGTTTCTTAATAAATCTGTTGAGATTCCTCAGGTCCACGATTTGTCTGAGACCTCCTTTTGATTTTGAGATCAAGAAGTAGTTTGAATAAAACCCTTGACCCCTTGGCTCCTCAGGGACTTCCTCTATCACTCCCAACTTCATGAGATGACATATCTCTGAGACAAGAATTTGTTTGTGAGATTTGTCCCTGAAGAGGGACTTGAAGGGCGGGGGTTGGGAGCGAGGAAGAGAGAGAAATTGGATAGAATATCCCCGTTCTACCGTGTGTAGTACCCATCTGTTCGTGGTTATCTGAGACCACGCCCAGTAGAAGTGGGATAAGCGGTTCAGGAACATGAAGGTTAGTACGTTGTCCTTGTATGTACCCTCAAAAGCTTTGCTTTGGGCCCTGAGCTTGCTTAGCTGAGCCCTCAGATCTGCCTGATGAAGGGTATGATCTTCTTCTACCAGAACTTGAATGCTAAATAAACCTTGATCTCCTCCTCCCTGAGTCCTGTCTCTGATTCTGGTACTGGCGGGGTAGGAGCTGGGGTCTGAAGTGGCATCTCTGAGTGCCCTGAAGGTGTGAGCCAAGGGATCTTAAGGTGGCTCTGGAGTCCTTTAGGTTATGTAGTCTAGAGTCTGTCTGCTCCAAAAAGAGATATTTTCCTTCGAACAGAAGGTCCTGCACCGCCTGCTGCACTTCATACGGAAGGCCAGATACCTGCAGCCGGCGCTACGCCTCATGGATATGCCTGAAGCCATAGCCCTGGTGGCTGCATCAGCTGCATCCAGTGCACCCTGGAGGGAGGCTCTAGCTACTGCTTTGCCCTCCTCTGTAATGGCAGCAAATTCTTTACTGAATTTATGGGCAAGAGCCCCTAAGAATTTCTCCAAGGAGTTCCAGGCATTGAAAGTGTACCAGCTCAGGATGGCCCGGTGGTTAGCCAACCTGAGCTGTAAGCCACCCATGGAGTAGATCTTCCTACACTACAAGTCCAGCCTCCGTGCTTCTCTAGACTTAGAGACTGGTGCTTGAGCACACTGTCTCTCTTTATCATTGGTAGCTGCCACCACCAGTGATCCGGGGGAGGGATGAGAGTAGAGAAACTCATAGTTCTTGGACGGAACAACATATTTTCTTTTGACCTGTTTAGGGGTGGCAGATACTGAGGCAGGTGACTGCCAGATGGCCCTCCTAGTCTTGTCTATAATTTTAATAAGAGCCACCCTAGATGGCCCTGAGGGTGACAGAATGTCTACCATAGGGTCAGAGGAGTGCTCATTGACTTCCGATACCTCTAACCCTAGACTCTGAGTCACTCTCCAGAGAAGATCCTGGTAAGCCCTGTTGTCGTCCATAGGGGCTGATGCAACAACTCCGGTGACAGTTTCATCGTGAGGTGGAGAGGGGGAACCAGTATAGATAGTTTGATCCCCAAAGTGTGGGTCCACCGATATGCTATCCTTGAGCTCCATATCCTCAGCCCCTGTCTCTGACTCCGTGTCAGATGTAGCACTTTGCGGAGCTTCGGGATGAACCTGGTGCAGGCAGTGTACTGGTGAAACCCCCAGTCTTGAAGCTGGACCTATGATGGTATCAGCCCACTTGCCACTGGGTGGCACATAGTTAAGGTATTTGGGGTATGCTCCCTGGATCTGATGATAAGGCCATGGAGTCCAGAAAGGCCAGTTGGGCATCCATGGCATTGGGAACAGTTGTGACAAGTGTTCATGCTGCTGGGACCCTGACTGTGACCAAGAGCCTTGAGAAGTCTTAGAGTCAATATCACTGCCAGGGTGAGAGTGGCCTTCAGAGGACCACTGAGGAGCCACTGGAAGCATTTTTACAGCCCAGTGCTGTGAGGGGGCCAAGGTAACAGAGTGGCTTCCCCTGGGACTGGGTGGAAGCCAAGGCTGTCAGTGCTCACAGCTTTGTCAGAGGTGGTACCGTCACCTCTTTCAGTTCTCTTGCTGACTTGTAGGTGTCAGGGGTGGAGGGGGAGCTGATCAGATCGACCTCCTCCTCTGCACCTCCTGCTATGCTCAGTGCCAGGCTTGCCTGAAGGCATGCTGGTGCCAACTCTACTGCGAGCCCCGGTACTGCCTGCGGCGTTGCGGAGCTGTTTGAAGTAGCGCGTGGCATTCCAGCCACTTTTCTGGGCACCAGTGACCTGCCACGCTCCACCTGGTGCCTCTTCCTGGGCACCAAGGACTGGGATTGGTGCCTTCCCACAGACTTTGTCACCAAGGCTCTGCGGTGCCCAGAGCCTAGCCGTGATTTGGGGCCTGAGCCGTTATTGCTTGGTGTGGAGCGTGGCTGAGCAGGAGCGGGAGCTAGAGCCGGCTCCAGTGTGCTGGGAGACAGTTTGAGCGCCGCCTCCATTAAAAGGAGTTTAATTCTCCTAGATCTGTCCTTCCTTGTGCGGGGACAGAAGAACCTGCAGAGCTGGCACCTCTGAGATAGGTGCTTTTCACCCAGGCACTCAAGGCAAGTACTGTGAGGGTTAGTCCTGGGCATAGGCTTGTGGCAGACACCACAGGCTTTAAAGCCTGGGGATTGCAGCATAACCCCAACCAAGGCAGGTCCGGGAAAAAGCGTGTGCTCAGGCACAGTGGCAACTGATGAAGGGGAACAGAATACTAACAACTAACAGAAAATTAAGAACTAAACTAAAATTCTATGAAAAACTAGCTAGGGAGAGTCTCAAAGCGACAGTCAAGCTCTATCCTCCAACTGGCTGTCACGGTGGGAAGAAGGAACTGAGGGAATAACGGTCAGCAAGCCCATATAAGGGGAGCAATGGAGGCGTGACTCCAGGGGGCTCTGTTGCTGACCCTGAAGGGGCGGGGACAGCTAGGGAAAACCTGCTCTGGCGGCTGTGCACAATGCACACACACACCCCTAACTGGAGTGCATGTGAGCAAGCACTCGAAGGAGAACCTGAATTCATTGGCCAGGTGTCTGTGCTCATTTTTCAAACTTGCGAAGTTGAAGTGTGCATGAAAGTATTTTGTATATGTGGCTGCAAGATGGAGCTTGTTTTTGTATTTGACAAGTTATCAAATGATGTTTTCTTCACTCAGGTCTGGTATATTAAAAGCTTTTGCAATATCTCAGGAATGTTTGTTGACTTCTGGGCTTTCTGTTCTGCCACAACTCAAGACTTCCCGTGTTTTTGACCTGCAAAGAAGCAAATTCAAATGGAAGCCTCCTGATTTGGCAATTCCAAAATGTTTTGATTTTAAAATAATGCTCTGTTAAGCACAGCTGTTCTGAGATTAGCTTTCTTCTAGGATCAAAGAAAATACTTCACTCCTTTGCACTCCCCCCTCATGCAATATGATTAAAAAGGAGTGTCAATGAGACTAATAATGAGACACAATGGGTATGTCCACACACAGCTTTTACATCGAAATAATGCTGGTTCTTTCAATTTAAACAAGGTTAGGTCCACATGACATTTCCTTATAGAGAAATGATGAGCTCCATCATTTTGCTATAAAGAAAGTCCTATTAATATGATAAAACCTAGTTTGATATTCATATGACAGTTAAATCAAAACTGTTGTACTGATATAACACTGTTTGGAAGTGTTATGTCGATTTAACAATTAGACCATTTTAAACCTTTCCACCTTACTCCCAGGGTGCATGGCAGGAAGGAAGGGCCAGGGTTCAGTATCTTGGCCAGGAGAGTGGGCGGGAGGGGGTGGAAGGGATCTCTCACCCGGCTCCCCCTTTACTAGCCAGGCGGTGGGGAAAGGGACCCCTGCTGGCTGGGTGGCAAGGGAAGGGTACCCTGCATGCCTGGCTTCCCCAGCCCTAGTGGGGGAGCGGGCGAAGAGACCCTGATATGCCTGGCTTTCCCGTGCTGGGCGGGCAGCAGGGTAACAGACCCCGCATGCTTGGCTTCACCAGCCTTGGGTGGACAGCTGGGGAAGAGATTCTGCATACCTGGTTCCCCTGTTCTGGCTGCACGGCAGGGAAGGAAACCCTGCACACCCAGCCGTCAGCGCTCTAGCCTGGCAGTGGGGGAAAGGGCTCTGTGTACCTGGCTCCACACTCACTAGCAGGGCAGCAGTGAAGGGAACCATGCACTCCCGGCTCTTGGTGCACTCAGTCGCCTGGCTACTGGACATGGAGCTGGGTGCGTGGGGTCTCTTCCCCACTGCCAGCTGAGCCCCCAAGGCTGCAGCCAGGCAAGGGGTGCCTTCTCCCCTGCCTGGCTCAGTGCACCCAGAGCCTGGTGGGGGATGCCTTCCCCCACCACCTGGCTCACCGGGTGAGAGCCAGGCAGGGGACTGGATGGCAACATGGCCCTGCCAGGGGGCCATATTGCCACACCTCCCAGGTTGCCCCTCTCCTAAATCAAACTAGCAAGTCCTGTCCCTGGCCATGCTAGTTCTATTTGGTTTTGTGTGTGTGTGTGTGTGTGTGTGTGTGTGTGTACCTGATAAATTGATTAAACTTGAATCGATTTAATGTTTTTATAGTGATTTTGTTAAATTGATTTAAATTAAACTGACTTAACTGCCTGTGTGTGGACATAGCCAATGAGATTAACAAGCAGTGTCAACAGAACTTCCAAAACCTGGGGCACTCTTCTTTTGATTTCTGGCATTTTTATACAAGAAAGACTACTTTGCATCTGCTAAAAAGAATTGTTAGACTATTTGCCTTAAGTTGTAGAAGGCTATGTGCACCCTTCTTCTTCTAGTGAAGATAAACTAGGGACTTAGAAAGTTTCAAAACAGACTCCTCTGCTTTCTTGACCAAAAGTATTCTGGTCACCAAATAGTAAATTTAAAAAAAAAAAAAATTATTGGAGCAGAGTAGATCAGAAAGCAGTCTGTGATCTTTGGCATCCCTGTCTAACAAAAGCCGTGTGGGAACGAGCTTTGTTTCTAGCAACCACGAGTCCAGAGTCATTGAAATGTTACATGGCGGTTTGAGTTTCACCTTAACAGAGAGCTAGAAGTTATCAGAAAATACATTCTTCTGCAAATAGTTGCTCAATCTATACAAAAATGCTTTAACCATCTCTGCATATGTGTTTCCAATAGCTAGATGACCCAGCTTGCTGAGTCTTTAGGAATCAAGACACAGGAAATCTTCCAGTATGTCCTCAAGAGGATTTGCCATAACACCACAAGAATAGAGTCTTCCTAGCTCAGCATCCTATCTTCCAACAGCGGCTAGTACCAGATGCTTCAGAAAGAATAAATAAAACAGGGTAATTGTGGAGTGATCCATCCTCCTGTTGTCCAGTCCCACCTCCTAGAAGTTAGAGACTTAAGGACACCCAGAGAATAGGTTTGAGTCCTTGACCATTTTGGCTAGTAGCCATTGATAGACCAGCAATTTATCTCATTCTTATATGAATCCAGTTTGGCCTTGACAATGACTTCCACAGGTTAACTGCATTGTGTGAAGAAGTACTTCTTCATATTAGTTTGAAATCTGCTGTCTATTTATTTCTTGTGTTATATGAAAGGGAAATAACACTTCCATTCTCACTTCCTTGCAGCTACTTCAAATTATGCTGCCTGCAGAGGTCTTACAGAAACCAGATTGCCATGCCAAGATCAGTGATGTGCCATGCCTCTTTTCATCCCTGCCTCCAACATCTCTCTATTTATAGGGTGAGGGGAGTAGGTCTGATAGGGCTGCCTATGTCCATACAACAGCATCTGAGAATTCCCCTTGGAATTTCTAGGTTCCTCATTGGGAACACTTCCATGCTTCAGCTGAGTCTAAGAGTCTAGCTCCTAAGTGTTTCATGTCTGTGACTATGGCCAGGTCTTCACTGACAGCAGCAAACTTGCTGCCATCAGTTCAAACTTCCTGATCAACTGATCAGGTCTGTGAAGACCTACTCAGAAGATCAGGAAGTCAATCCTACAACACCACATGGACAACTGGGTAACTGTTTTGAAGAGAGGCCCCTCATTTCAAACCACTGCAGTGCATGGACAGGGAGTACAGAAGCTGAACAGCGATACACAAGTTATTTTAGGTAACTTGCAAATCTACATCGGACTGCCACCAAAAAGTGCTGGCAGTGTAGATCTGCCCTATTTGAGCACGTGAGTTTGACATTTGCTATATACCTATCAGTAACATTTTGACAGCTCAGACACAGTTGGAACAACCATGGGTGTGTGCACCCAGATACCATTTGCAGAAATGTTCACAAAGAGGTTTCTACATTATATTTCCCCATCACCTGCTGAAAACCCTCCATAGTCTTGTATCAGTTCTTCTCTAAACTGGGATTTCCCTTTCCTTGTACAATCAAGATTAAATTATAGTTAATCCCTTTTCAGATCTACTTACAGTAAATTAAACATTCAGTCAGCACACAGAAAGAACAAAGATTGAATAGGCACCTTCATCACCCAGATCTTCCTACCTGTGGTGCATTGGTGGAACAATGCATAGAGTATACTCATACTGTAGTTGTCATAGAATATAAGACGACTTATGTCTCTAGAGCATATTTCATGAGCACTAAATCCACTTTAAAGAAAAGGCATATCCATAGTCTTTAAACTAGCAAAGACGAAAAATAGAGGGAATGACCAAATGCATCCAGTCTTAACGTCCTTTGTTTTATTCTGTACATTAAGGCTAGCAATCATACTAAATGCTTTGACACAACTCCTTGGAATGACATATTCAATAGATTGGCTGCTACAAAGCTATTTAACTGATTTATTTGTAACTTTCATATATATACTGATACAGAGAATGTTCAAAGATGCTATACTCACATCATTGGGAATGGTGAGTTCATGAGTACTGGCCGGGGGACTGGCATCCAAACCTGAGCATATGCAAGGGAAAATGGTTATAGCTTGCAGAGAAAGCACTGTGTGGTGCCTAGTATTTTGTCAAAATAGGTGACATTACAAACATTTCATACTCTTTCAGGGCCACAGGGTAAGCGGATAACACATTCTGGTACGATAACAAGGAACAAAATGACTAACACTCTCCTACTATTGGTCACCACTCTTCTTCTGGGATTTCTCACCCTCCCACTTGGTTCTCATTATGAGGTTCATAGCTTCCAGACTAAAAGTTAGGGACTGTACATGCCTTCCCAACACTGTGCCTTCTTTTCAAGAAATAAGGAGGACAAGCCACTTGCTAGTGCTACCTGGCCCATGCATGCTTTCCTTTATTTTAACAATCTAACAATCCTGAGATTAGTAACCATTGTGCAAAATTACAGACCCACCTGGAAAATGCAGAAATAGGCTAAACAAGCAATATCCTGTGTTGCTTAACATTTCCCAATGAGAAATAAATGTATGCATTTTGTGCAGGGAAGTTTGTAAGCAAGAACTGGCTAGTGAGAAATCACATAGCCACACCATAGCAGCGATAGTAAACATAGGATAATACATTATCAAGATGATGATTCTCTCAAGAAGTAAATAGTAAATACATTATAAATTTCCCTGGTTGCAAGAATACAGCAGAGTTTTCTTGAGAATACAGTCGCACAGAGGAAATACAAGACAAATAAAAAATGTCCTTTGTTAGGACATATGGAAGTGCTGCATCACAGCTTTCTGTGTGTCTTTCTGGCAGCAGTCTTCACCAGTGGTTTACAAACTATAAGAACAAGTCACAATGCATCCAGTGATACAGGCTGTGCATGGAAGTTCTTCTGTGTTCTGCAATGGAACTTTGGGAGTTCAGGTACACTAGGTTTACATTCAGCATTGAATCGAAGACAAAATAGAAAACATGAACTGACTGTCTGAATTCAATACACACCATACTCTTAACTCCATAGGAGAGGCAAGCTATCCAGTTTTAGAGCCTGCATCACTGCATAACCAGATAGACACATGCTGTACTTAATGATCAATATGCATAGAAGAGACACCTTACTCCTTTCTGTTTACTCAAAGAGTTAAAGAACATTCTCCATTAATAAGGAAGGGGGAGGAGTCAGGGGACAAATCCATGCAGCTTGAAATATAATAAATCAGCATTTCATAATGCTCTCAGTGCAGGACCAAACATCTGTCATCATAGTTTCTCTAAATAAGATTATTACATCATCATTTATTGCTGAAATAGTGAAATTTGTATCCCTGTTTCCAGCAATTTGAGAGTAAAGCTTTCTGGGAACTAACATGAATTTATAACTACACAGTGGTTAAAGTATAATTTGGCAGGCCCTGGAACCCTCCTAAATTTGGTGGCCCCCCCTCATGCCAGTCTGGGCCCACGTAGCGCCAGTACAGGCCCTTCTCACATCAGTGTGGGACCCCCCATGCCAGTGCGAGCCCCCATCATGCTGGTGTGGGGCCCCCCATGCATCCCAGCTACTAATCCCCAAATGCCTGCCCCCCACTCCAGCTACTGCCCCCCACACACCTGTCCACCACCCCAGCTACTGCCCCCATATGCCTACCTCTCACTCCAGCTACTGTGCCCCCCCACAAATACCCCCCACCCCAGCCCCTGTCTGATCGCTGGTCCCCCAACCCATCCCCAATCCCCCGCTGTGCCATCCTGTCTTCCCCTGCTGCCCTGGGCTGATCCCCTCCCCTAAAACCTTCCCCTGCGAGGCTGTCTCGCCTGTCCCCAAACCAAGGATTTCCTTAATTCACCCCTACGCCCCTCTCTGAATTTCCCAACACCCCCCCCCACTTGTCAGCTAGTAACAGTGTTATACCAAATTAGTTAGCACCCCCTACACCCTCCCAACCTTCCTCTATATGCCCCCCAATTTCAAGTCCTGGGGAGAATACTTCCCTGATCCCCCCACTTCCTGCCAGGGCCCCCTCACCTTACCACCATGCACTGCGGAGTGGCCCCAGTCTGGGCTGAGGCTCCGGCCTGAGCCTGCTCTGATTGAGCACGCTCTGAGGCTCTGAGCATGCTCAGTTAGACCAGGCTCAGGCCAGAGCCTCAGCCCTAGCTGGGGAAGCTTCCTGCCTCCCAGAATGCATCCAAATTGCATTCCGGAGCCTGCTATTTTTAGAGACTTAGCATCAAGGGCTCATAAAAATAGAAAAATGGACCTGGAATGCTGCATTCTGGGGTCCACTCTTTTTAAATGGTGGGCCTCAGAATGCAGCATTCCAGCTCTATATTCAATTTTTAGGGGCCCCGGAACACTGAACCCCTAAAAATACTGGACCCTGGAACACCACTACAGTTTGTTCCAGTCTACTTGAACCCCTGCAGCTACACACAAAAACTTTAATGATCATATAAACAGTAAGGGAAAGCACATAAGGCAAAGAACATAAATGAATTCAAGAGACTCCAAGGTTTGTGTCTAGACAAATAGGGGATTAAGGATGTGGAGGAAAAAACCCACAGAAAGCAGGATTAAAAAGAAGCTAAGGCAAATGCAGGTACGTTAATGCCAGGTGGTCTTCTGCTGTTCCTAATATGTCTCATGCTTTATCATTTTCCCCAGTAATAGTCATGAAGCAGTGTTGCTATCAAATAACACAGCAACATTATTGAATTCTATCATGCAAGTCATGAAATGAAATGAAATTACCCCAGAACTGCTGCCACATGCCATGTGGAATTTTGCAGTTGCTCCAAAAGGAATATATAAATAATACAAGTAATGATCTAATATTGCCACACTTCATTTCCATCAGTGTTTTCTGCACTGTAAAAGAGAAATCCCCATCTAGTTTTGCAGATAACAACAGAGTGCATTTAGAAAATGAATGCAACAATAAGCTACATTTTTGTTGTCATCACTGTGATTTAAGGAAGGATTCAAAGCAGAATAATCATAGTTTCAGTATTAAGTCCAAAACAAAGATTGACATTGTGTTAATAGTACACTGAAGAGTGAATATATGGAAATTTTCTTAAAGAACTGTGATGTGTTGTCATTTTCCTTAGTATGCCAGCGTTCACATGCTGTAAAGTACTTCTCACCACAACTTCAATCCATGAACACATTAAAAAATAAAGGCTTAAATTTTAATAAGCATTTTCGAGACTACTCCTGGAAATAATTATCTCAATTGTTTGGCTTTGCTAAAAGATATAAAACTTTCCATACATTACTGAATTTAGCCTCACAACAACCTAGTCATCCAGGTCAGTGTTGTACCATCTCACAGAAGAGGAAACTGAAGAAAAGGAAAAGAAAGGCCACAATTTTCAAATATGGGTTATCAAGATTAGATACGTAAAGCTCCAGGTGTTCAGAAATGATGAGTTCTGTCTAGTCCAAGAAACTTGCAAAGGATTCATTGAGAACTTAAGAAAAATCAAGGCACTTATTTAAATATCTAAATATAGATTCTGATGCTTAACCTGAGGCCCCTAAGTTTGAGTCCAAGGATGCGGAAAACAGAAGAAGCAGAGCTGGGACTGCAAGCCAGGTCTTCCAATTGCCAATCTTGTGCCTTAACCACAAGAACATCCATCCTGCTCTGCAGCCAGTTGTCATGAGCACAAAGCAATGGAAGCCCTTGGCTGCAACACCAGTACAAGAAATTGTTACCACCACATCCAAAGAGATATCCATGTTAAGCTAGTTCAGCAAAATGAACAAGTTAAATTTGTTAGCCTTCACAGAGCCACAGAACTTCTTGTTTGTTACCACTAGTTTTCATTGGGGTTTAATATTGGCTTTATAGTAGAGTAAGGACTTTACTGAATCAACAGTAGGTTCCTAAATGTCAAGACTTAGTGAAAAGCACTTCTCACCAGGTAGACTTCCTGAGCAATTCACTTACTAAAATAGATGCACCTTTCTTTTACCTTACTCCATACTTTCACTAATGATCCTTTTCTGTGTTAACAAATCCACCCACACAGTGTGAATGGGAAGGGAAAATCATAGAGGCAAAATAGTAGTTGATGCTAACATTCACCCATGTTCAAATGAGGCTGGAGCTCAGGGCTGGTCTACACTCTGAGGGACTTTCAGTGGCAATCAAAAAGATATACACAAAGCACTCAAAATACATTGTGTATCTCCCTTTGACTGCCTAAAACCTAACTCACTGTAAGGTCTCCACAGCACTGAATCAACAGGAAATGCCTTCCTGTTGAATCAGCACTACTTTGTTTGCAGGGTAGGTCTTAGACTTCTGGCTAATTCTAGGTTTGATTGAGAATGTCTTTACGGACGCTCAAGAAAACATGCACAATCAATGCTATGCTGACAGAGGTACTGCTGACGGTGTAGACAAGACCCAAAGCTGGACAGATTTCCTCCACTCCACCATTCCATCACCCACTTGCCCTCCAGTTTGCTCCTGGCTCTGATCCAGCCCTGATCACACAGATCTCTTTTCACTAGGCCTATCAGGAACCATTTACCTTGATGCTCCCATCTCTACATCCTCTTATTAAAAGTCATCTGGCTTGGAAAGTTTGCTGAGGGCCACCCCAACTACCCCATTCCCATGTGCCGGCAGTCTGGATTGTCCATGTTACATGCACCTTAGGGTCAACCACACATCAGTGATGTAAAATCCCAGAGTGCATGACCTGGAATGCTCTCAGGGGCTTCTCACAAACATGATGAAGTTCTATTTAGTAACATCCTGGAATTCTAAAGGAGAAGTTTTCTGAATCAATATATTACACAGTTACATTTTATAATGTCTCCAGCTTTGTGGGGCAGTGGGAGGTGAGGAGACATTAGCTAAATGAAAGGTCAGGTGCCAGATCCTCAAATGGTGTGAATCAGTGTATTGCTATTGATTTCAGAAAGGCTACACTGACTGACTCCAGGTGAGAACCCTGTTCCATATGTCAGAGCTAGGATGACCCCATTGTCCTGTGAGCACTGAAAAATGCAAAAGCAATCAGATGAGTTGTAAGCTTATTGACTAAATCACTCCTGGCACTTATACCAATGCTCAAAAATGAATGGTTTCATAACATTCATGATCAAGTTGTAAAAACATCTTGAAAATATTATCTTGAAATAGACATTTAGTTCACAGAACCAAATTCCCCTTCAGACACGTAGATGTACATCCCAGTGACTTTAACTGGAGCCGTTTGCACAAAACAAAGGCCAAAATTGTCCAAGTATTACAAAAATACTAAACCACACAGGCAGATATGTTTTTCCACGAGGTTCTTATATTTTTTTTAAGTCCTGTAGAATCCATTTCAATGCTCTAAGTTTGCCTTTGTAATGTCATTAGAATGTTATGAAGTGCCCACATTTATAGATGTATTTTTATGTACTTATAAATGTCGTGCCAAATCTTCAGCTAACGTAGAAGCAGCTCCATTGACTTCACTGGAGCTAATTTCTATGAATTAAATTAAATTAAATGTACCCATGCTGCTCTAACAAAGTGCAGTTCCAGTCACTAATGAAAGATATTTCAGCACAATAAAATCCCAAAAATTTCTTTCAATGGCTTGAAGAATAAAATATTTTTCATCAGAAAATACATTAATTAATACTAGGGTCACATTATGAATTGAGTATTCCCAAAGATATGTTTAAATTAAAAGTATTTTTTGTAATGTGAACATCAAAAATATTTTTAAAGCAGTTAATTTCTTTTCTCATTTACTCTCAAGCACTAAACCACTCTGTTTTGACTGTATGTAAGATAGAAACAATTATTATTAAATAAAATCTGTACTGGCATATTTTCATTTCTTAACCAATTGTCAGTGGAAAAAAATTTGAAATAGGAATTTATCAAAAATTACAACTATGCTCAGATACATGAATGTACTGCATAACTTAGAAAACCACCTTGTTTTGGTGGTTACCAGTAACTATATTAACAGAGCAATACTATTTCTTTCTTCTCACAGGTATTCTTCTGTCATCTCATGGAGAACTTAATAAAAATCTAACATAATAATTCAGGTCATATTTCTGTTATTTTCTTGACCATGAGTAATTCCACTTAGCATGAATGACAATTATACATACACATCAAGAGACTATGTTAGGAGATGATTTAAATACAATATAGCGTGGACAAATTTATTCACTTGCTTGGAAAATGCTGTACAAAGAAAATGGCAGATACTGTCCTACTTCATCTGATCTTGTCCACTGGAAGTCACACTGTCTTGTCAAAATGATAAGAGTATTTAGATATGATTATGACAACATGGTCCTATTAAAGAAATACCACAAAAGAAACCTGCTAATTTCCCTACAGCTTTCATTTTACCTGATGATTGGCCCATCAGATTTTGAGCTTCTTCGGAGGAATGTATGGGCAGCTTTTCTCCTGAAGAGCAAAGAAGAAAAAGATTTAATGCTTTTGCCTTCAAGGAGATAAGCAATGTCACTTCATCTAGGAAGCTCAAAATATGATGGACAAAATGGCAGAAAAGGAATTTCCACTTAGCATTTTGACCATCGAGTGAAATGAAGGTATTTTAAGTATTTTTAATTCCCTACTCTGTATCTGCCACCCTATTTCACAATGACACATTTAAACTGTATTATGAATTTTGCTAACAAAGTTGTTGAGATGTATAGCCCTAACTAGACTTCTGGGTATCCTCAACTGTTGTTTATCACTGCAAAGCCCTCCTTCACCAGAGAAAGGTATTTCTCCTTAGAACCATGTCTAATTCCCATCACATCTCATGAAGCACAAAACCCATTGGCTTCACATGCACTATGTTTCAGCCAATATTTTACAACTATTTTGAGCATATGAAGAAAGCATCCCAGACAGTGGTTGAGATCAGCAAGAAGAGCCAAAAGGAATTTACACAGCCTTTACTGACTGTAAAATCTGCAGATAATGCTCAACAAATGAAACACAGCCAGAGTGCATGGATTCCAACAAAAGGCCAATATCAACACATGGCAGTGAATAACCACTCCTCTGTGCAAGAAAGGGCCCAGAAGATTTACTTTTATACCAAAGTTGATTAATTTCTATTCACATAGCTCACAAAGAAGGAAGCAGATAAACACTGCCTTCCCAAAATCAAACTGTACAAGCACAATTACAGTGAACTGAACCATAATGAGAATCACTTAAAAATATTAATCTTTGTTAACCTTTCACCATGGGCACTTGCAACTTCACTTTACTTGTCCTATTTATTGCCATTAAATAAAACAAGCTTAGAAAGAGAGAGAAACTCTACAGGTAAGAAGAGAAGGAAATCTGTAAAGGGCATCTGGGTACGTACCAGGGAAAGCGGGGGTGGTCTGTCCAAGGGGAGTAAAGGGGGTTTGCTGCATAGCCAACTGGTGGAGCTTGGTCAACTGCTGAGGGGTAGGAGGGACATTAGAACTAAGAAGGTTATTGTTATAGAATACAACAAATCACACCAAAAAACTTAAGAACAAACTTATAATAAAAAAAACAAAACAGGATGCCATGTTAAAACATGGCAAACACAACATTAACAGAAGGACTTGGCCTGGGTAGATACAGTAAAGCCAAAATCTTTAGCAGAAGTGCTTGATCAGGGTCTGAAGTACGATACCAACGGCAAGCCCAGTTTTGGTCTCTGTCTCTAACTTTCTCAGTGTGGATTTCTCCCAAATCTGCAGGCCCACAGACAGCATCAGCTGTCTTGCTGGAACAAGGAGATGTCAAAACAGCTGTGAAGGGTGTCAAAGCAAAACAACTCCAGGTTGTAAGTCACTGTCACTGACGGAGGTTAGCTACGAATAGTTGTAAAAATATCTGAGCCGTGTCAAACATGCTGCCAGGTGTATGCAAATCAAATTCCAATATTTAAAACAGCCTGGAAATTCCTGACATAACTATCAGAAATATACAGGAATTGTCTATTTTGTTTCATTACCCACTATATGTTCCCCTTGCTTTATTTGTATGCTGTCCCTTTAAAGGAAAATTTATCTAACTGACAAGTCAAGTGTAACTCTTAAAGTAGTCTCTTTTTTAATATAAAACATCCAGCAGGTGGTGAAACATGGGCTTCGAGCCAAAACAGGTAAGTATTTCAGATCCTGCATATCCCTTGTTGTGCTCGGAGTCTTTTCCTGGCCTCTTCAAAGGAGACCTTGTAAAGAATAATGTTTGGAATACATTTTGTGCTCTGTTTTATCACTTCAAATTTCAAATGCTAGAAATGTCCATCCTAATAAGGCCCCCTTCAGGATTTTTCTGTGTAGGCAGGAAGGAGTGTCCTCTATGGCTCCCCCCTCAATAACTTTCTAGTAGTTGGGTGGTCTTGGTGATTTAACAGAATCACAGAAGTCAGAAATAGAAAAGACCTGTTAGGTCATTTAGTCCAGTCCCCTGCAGGTAAGTGGGGGAGTTGGCATTTAAATTTGTGAGTGAAACAACATCCTAAAAGTCCTGGCTCCTGCAGCACATGGAGGGAGGGAGAGCAGGGAAGTCTGACATCAGCAATGGTGAGAGTGAAGCACTGGAGGTAGAAGACCTGGGAGACTGAAGAAAGCAGGTGAGAAGGTGGAGAGGAGTGTTGGAAATGATATTTATTTGTCAGTTTCCTGAGAGTAGGGGCAAGCAAGATTACATCAGAAGCATTTGGCATGACAACTGTCAACTTTTAAACAAATTAGTGGGAAAGAGTAGGTTAGATTCCTACCTGCCTGAAAACGTGAGCTTGTATCAGGTATTTTATTGAAACAAGAGATATGGAATCTCAGCTTTTAAACCCTCTTTTGGTTTTGCTGATTAAGGGAGTATAGTGCTCTTCCACTACAAAAGAATTTGTATATAAACTCCAGTGAATCAAAAGGAGAAGAACCTGTAATGTCCCATACAATATAATTCCAACAAACCAACATGACAACAAAGCGATAGGGCTTGTTAGTCCCTTGTTCATGGCAGCTCTCTAACTGGAAGGGGAAAAAAATAACTTTTTTTTTTTAAGAACTTATCCTGCATTACAATAAAATTGACACCAAATAATCTCTTTGGGTTCGTTCCAAAGTAAATCATATATTTCTCAACAGCTCTTCTAAAATTATCATCTCCATGCTGATTGTGCTGCAAGCTTCCAAGGACAACTGTTGCACAGAAATTACACCACCTGTTTCCTCATTGTTACTACTCCCATCCTGATTGCCCCAAAAGGCACAAATCCCAATCACTGCAATTGGGACTGTGAAATGGAAGTGGGAGTAAAACCACATCAGTGTGAAGACATGTTTTTGCCCCATGGAATGACATTAGAGTCATAGACAATTCATTGTAGCTGCTCAGGGACAGGGGAAACAGTGAAACCCTTTCTGTTTTTGTCATTTAATTAAAATATTTTCATAAAATAGTTTCATATGGATATTTTACAAATGAACATAGATATATCCAAAAAAAACCCTTCTAAATAATTAGAGGACTCTGCATTCAAGCAGTAGGGTAAATCAGCTGTTTAAACCAATGCCTAAACTTCTTGCAACATATTTTATATTTCTAACTTCTGTATTCTAAGGATCTGGAAAAAGCTGTAAGTAAAATGTTGCCAGCCAGCATTAACTTGGGTTCACAATATAGAATTGTTTTCATGTTTCCACTAACTTCATAACTGAACATTCTTTTAAATAGCAGAGTCTTAAAAGAGAAACAAATACAGAACCAAATAACTCAGGCTTTGAATAAAGTCTCTGGAAATGCTGCAGGATTTGGCTGCAGTGTACAAGTCACAATATTACTTGCCTATCAGTGACCAGAACATAAATGTTTCCACATTACAGCATATGCCATAACTTTCTTTCTTCCTGTCCCACATAGAAATACCATAACAATAAGAAATGCAGCTTGAGTCAATGCTGAGAGGAGCTGAGAAGGAAAATTAGGAGAAAGGAGCATACTGATCTGACTAGCAAAGGGTACAACTAATTAGTCACAGTCTATTTAAGGAGAGAAATTGAAATATATAAAATAAAAACTTCTTAGAAAAAATTATAACAAACTTTCTAAAGCGAATATATTGAAAAGCTAATGAGTCATATTCTGCTCTCTGTTACAGTGGTTTAAAACACTGCCTCTTTAACAATAGACTTTGGCCCAGTCTATGTGTTGTCCAGTACATTTGGCTGCATATTAAGCATCATTTTAGTGGTTTCCACTAGCATTTTCAGAAGTGTGTGTGTGTGTGAGAGACACCATGAAAGATTTTATTTGCATTTTGTTATGCAAGAGGTAGTCATGTTTTAAACCTATCTGCTCCATTGAAAATATAAATGTTAAACTACACTGATTATTGAACAACATGAGATTTGCAGTGGGTCATTCAATAGCAGATTAGGTTATAACTAAGATATTCAGAGGGGTCTAGGAGAATTACATGCCCACATCTCATAGATGCTCACTGAGAGTGGGGTTCCTAACTCCCTTCGGCTCCTTTGCCAATAGCATTTCAGAGTCTGCCAATGGTTCACAGAGGGCTATTAAGAGTATACCACTGTTTGCCTCTATGCTGAACTCATAGACTCATAGGCTATGTCTACACCTGCAATTTTAGTTCAGACTTGCTAGTCCCAACTAAGGAAGTTTGAGCTTAGTTCAAACTAATCCAAGGTTAGTTCAAACTAACTAGGAATATTTTAGTTCAAACTAACCATGTGATCTAGCTTGAACTAATGCTTGGTTTGAACTAGAATGCGCAGTTAGTTTGAACTAATGCTTTAGTTCGAACTCCTTAAATTCAGACTAAGGCTTAGTACATGTCTTGACCACGCTCAGTTTGAACTAGAGTTCAAACTAAGTGCAGAAGTCCGAACTAACCCAGGTACCCACTAGTTCGGACTAAGCTTTCCACAGTCTGAACTAAGAAATTTCTTAGTTTCGACTAGACAAAGCCTAGTGTAGCCAAGGGCTAAATTAGTCCAGACTAATCCTCCTTAGTGTGGACTAATTTGTCAGTGTAGACATAGCCATAGACTCTAAGGGTATGTCCACATGTCTTTTTTATTTCAAAATAACGTTGGTTATTTCAAAATAAAAATGTTTTAGTCCACTTCGAAACGACGGAGCCCATCGTTTCAAAATAAGAGCCGCTGTTTCGACAGCTTAAACCACTTTTGTTTTGAAACGGTAGTTATTTCGAAACCAGTCATTTTGAAATAACGCCGTTCGGACACGTTATTTCAAAATGACCATTGTTTCAAAATATACGTTTGACCTTCCTCCCAGGGTGCATGGCACCCTGGGAAGAAGTTCCAAGCCCCACCTCAGCATCCTGGCCAGGGATCAGTACCCTGGCCAGGATGCTGAGCAGAGGTGCAGGGGGATGGCCGGCACCTCAGGCGGCCTCCCTGCTGCTTCCCCTTGCTGAGGGCAGAGGGTGTTGGGCACCTCAGTCCGCTTCCCCCGCCTGCTCCAGGAAAAGGGAAGCGGCAGGTGAAGCCGGCTGGGGCGCCCGCTGCCCCTTACCCCCGGCAAGCGGGAGCAGCGGGGAAAACCTGCTGCTCCCCCTTGCTGGGCACAGGGGGGGTGGCAGGCGTCCCAGCCAGCTTAGCTGGCTGCCCCGCTCCCCAGCCTGGAAGCGGCCAGGGAACGTGCGGGCTGGGGCTCCCCCAACCCCTTGTGAGCAGTTGGGATGGGGGGCCTGCTGGTTCCCCAGCACCTCCAGCCTGCAAGGGGCTGGGGAACTGGCCGCCCCCCAGCCACCACTCACAAGTGGCTGGGGGAGCCCTAGCCCTCACTTCCCTGGCCTCCTCCAGGCCCGGCAGCCGCCCCTGAGCCCTGGCAGGGGGCAGAGCAGGTGCCCGCAGCTGGCATGGGCCCAGCAGCCCCCCCCAAGCCCAGGCAGTGGAGCAGAGTGGGTGCCCACAGCTGGCGCAGGGCCAGCAATGCCCCCAAGCCCAGGCAGGGGGCAGAGCAGGTGCATGCAGCTTGTGTGGGGCTGGCAGCCCCCCCCAAGCCTGGGTGGGGGGCTTAGTGGGTGCCTGCAGCTGGTGCAGGCCTGGCAGCCACCCCTGAGCCCTGGCAGGGGAGCAGAGCAGGCTCCCGCAGGTGGTGCGGGCCTGGCAGCCCCCCCCCCGAGCCCGGATGGGGGGGCCGAGTGGGGGGCCCCCGCAGGGGGGGGGGCGGGGGCCCCCCCCCCCCACCCCCGGGGGTGGGGCAACCCGGGGGGGGGGAGCTGCAGCACCTGGCTCTCTCCACCACCCCAGTCTGGAGCTGGGGTAACGAGGAGAGCCAGGCGCTGCAGCTCCCCCCTGCTGGGCTTCAGGGCAGCCCTGGATGACATAGCTGCCCACCCAGGGTGCCCTCCACTCCCTCCCCCCCCACAGTGCCTTCCCCGCTGCCCCAACAGCAGCGGGGGACAGCAGGGCAGAGGGTTCCCTGCCCTGGGGCAGCTTTCCCCTGCCTGGCTCTCCAGGTGACAGCCAGGCAGGGGATTGGTTGGCAACATGGCCCTGCCCGGGGCCATGTTGTCTCACCTCCCATGCTGTCCCTCCCCTGAATCGAAATAGTGTGTTCATACGCAGGGCATGCTATTTCGATTTCAGGGTGTCCCTTATTTTGAAATAAAAAAAAAAAATTCAAAATAAGGCTTTTATTTCAAAATGACTTATTTCGAAATATGCCTTTGCGTGTGGACCTAGCCTCAGGTCCGAAGGGACCAATATGATCATCTAATCTGACTTGCACAACACAGGCCACAGAACCTCACCCACTCACTCCTGTAATAACCACTAAGCTCCTAAAATCCTCAGATCATGATTTAAGATTTATTGCATACTGTGGGCCACAGAACCTCACCCACCCACTCTTGTAATAACCACTAAGTTCCTAAAATCCACAAATCATGATTTAAAGACTTTAAGGTACAGAGAATCCACAAGCAATTGAATCATGCCCCATGATACAGAGTAAGGCAAAAACATCACCAGAACCATTGCCAACTGGCCATGGAACAAAATTGCTTCCTGATCCCAACATGGTGATTAATTAAACCCTTAGCATATAGGCAAGACTCATCAGATACTCAGGAAAAAATTCTCAGTAATAATTCAGAGTCCACCCCATCAGTTGTCACAGTTGAGAGGCTACTGTGCCATATCTTGTTTTTGTGATGATTTCTGTTGGATAAGTGATATAAAGTGCTATACTTGCTTCTCACAGGGATGGGGCAATCCAGTGCAATATGGCACATATCCTAGAGTTGTAGAATCATGTTATAAAAGTTGCCCATTTCAAAGCATAGGTGACAGTGACACAACCAAGGTCATCCATGGAATCTTAATTCTGAATGGCCTTGGTCAGATGCTGAAGAGATGACAATTTACACAAGGTGAGCTTTGGGCTTCCTAACAGCTAAGCAGTGAAAACAAGCCTTTCCTCATCTTATTTCTTTATTGGTTTTTTTTTTTTTTAAAGAGAAGACATTTTAAACAAATTGTTTTCTACTTCTATAAGTGTTTTGGTAAAAATGTGTCCCAATATTCATTTGTATGCTTGCTCCTCAAAAGAATAAATATTCCCTAACTCCCCATCAGTGATCACCACTCCAAAATAATAAAAGCAGCCAGCAAATGTGAATTACGGCAAGAATGAATAAAAGCTGCACACCTTGATGTGAACAATGCAGACTTACATAAAATATCTACATGTCTATCTGTTAGATAAAGGTTTGCCTTTATTTGTGATGTGTAACATTTCAGGAAGATACCAAACCAAAGCCACTTTGGTTACCTATGAAGCAAAAAGGAGTCTCTGGTACTCTGTCAGTAGCTAGCAAGAGCTGAGGCCAAAAAGCAGCAGTTTAGTACGCAAAGAATACATGTATTGCACCCAATTCTCCTTCCCTTAGTCTACCTATCTACTTAGCATTTAAATACAAGTATCAGCCCGATAATGTATAATAACACCAGCACGGTTCCTTTCTATCACTCCTCCAGCTACTGTCTCTTCAATTGTCAACACACTCTACACACTTCACATAATTATTGCAGACTATAGAGAAAAAGCCACTTCACCCACCACTAAAATGTAGCCACTTCTGGGTAGAAACCGGCAGCCTTCAAACTGTGTACAGCAAAAATATACAAGAAAGAAGGTTTGGAAGGGAAGACTATCATAGCCAGAATTTCTCCATGGCAGTAATTTTTATGGAAGGTGCACAGGCATTTCCATTAAAGACAGCTCATCGGCACCTGAGCTTTACATCTTCTCTGAAATTCAGGATGCCACCAACACAGAGCCCAACCACATATTAAGTCCTATCTCAGTACTGACTCAGATGAAGAACTCTACCTACTGAATCATCAGTCTTACTTCCAAAGGCAGTTATGGGTATATGGTTTAGCTGGAAGTCTCACATCCAGGTACTGGTTATGACCAACTTTCATAGCTTGCTCACAAAAGCAAATCCAAGGCCCATGGAATGCATTTGCAAATAGACAGTAACAGTATGCAAGCTTGATGTTCAATTAGATCACTAGGATCAGTATTCATTGCCTTCATTGGTTTATCATATTTTAGATAGTGACCCCAGGCATGCAGAAACAACAGAGTTGTTCTTTGGCATCAGGTTCACCACTGTAGGCAGAAGAATATGCTTTTGCTATGCATCTAAACATCACTTCCTGCAGGAGGGTCCATCCACTATGCTAATATGGCAATGGACCAGCTTTTGTAATCACGACTCATAGCTTTTAAGGCCAGAAGGGACCAGCAGGATCATCTAGTCTGATCTCTAGCATACCGCAAGCCACAGAATCTGGCCTACCCCATCCTATAAAAGACTCATACCCTGGATGAGTTACTGAAGTCCTCAGATCATGATTTAAAGGCTTCAAGTTACAAAGAATCCACCATTGACACTAGTTTAACCCTGCATGTGATCCATGCCTCATGCTGCAGAGGAAGGCAAAAAACCTGAGAATCTCTGCCAATCTGCCTCAGAGGAAAATTCCTTCCTGACTACAAAAATGGTAATTAGTTGAAACTTGAGCATACAGGCAAACCTCACCAGCCAGATACTTGGGAAAGAATTTCCCACAGTAACTTAGGGTATGTTTACACTGGAGGCTCTGTTAAGTCGACTTTGCAAGTTGACTTTAAGTTGACTTAGAGAGTCCACAAGAAAACTCTTGTCAACAGCCTGTGCCCACAGTGGCAGGTCGATGGATGAGTGGTGCGTTGTGGGTAGCTGGAGGCCAGTTAGATTACTTAAGGGCTTTCCCCATCTACAATGGATTAAGTCAATTTAATAAGGTCGACTTAAATGTTATGTTGACCTTAAAAGGTGGTGTTATTAAGTCAACTTAAGGAAGCACTTAAGTCAACTGAATAAAAGGCTAATGTGATTACAGAAGTCTGTAGGTTGACTTAACTAACCTTCCTTAAGTTGACCTAAGGCTCAGTGTAGATGTATCCATAGAGCCCTCCCCATCTCTTGTTCCATCACCCACTGTGAGAGACTTTTGCTACTAGCAGTTGCAGAGGGACCACATGTATTGTAGGCAATATCATCACACCAGCCATAAATTTATCAAGCTAGTCTTGACACAAGTTAAGTGTGGTTTTTTTTTTTTTTTGGTTTTGTTTTGTTTTGGGGGGTTTTTTTGTTTGTTTGTTTGCTTTGTTTTGCTCTTACTACTCCCCTTGTAAAGATGTTCCAAAACTTCATTCCTCTGCTAGTTACAAAACTTCATCTAATTTCAAGCCTAAACACGTTGATGGCCAGTTTATATTCATTTGTACATGTGCCAATGTTGATGCTTAATTTAAATAACTTCTCTCACTGCCTGGTGCTCATCCCTCGGCTATATTTAGAAAGAACAGTCGTCTCTCCTCAGCCTTTGGTTAAGTTAAACCAGCCAAGTTCCTTGGTCTCTTCTTCTAAGACAGACTTTTCATTTCTAAGTTCATCCTAGTAGTCCTTCTCTGCACCTGTTCTAGTCTGAATTCACCTTTCTTCAACATGGGGGACCAGGACTGCACACAATATTCCAGATGAGATCTCACCAGTACCTGGTGGAATGGTATTATCTCTACTGGAAATACCTCCCTTGAGGTAGGCAGCCTAGGATTGCACTGACCTTTTTCATGACCACATCACATTGACAGCTCATAGTCACCCTGTGGCCAACCAATACACTTATGCTTTTCTCCTCCCTTCTCCTCCTCTGTCATTTCCAACTGCTACTTCCCTAGTTTGTTGCAAAAAATATTTTTAGCCACTAAGTGCATGGCCTTGCACTTTGCACTATTAAATTTCATCCTATTTCTATTACTCCAGTCTTTAAGGTCCTCCAGATCTTCCTGTATGATATTCCAGTCCTCCTCCATGTATTCAATACCTCCCAACTTTGTGTCAGCCACTGTAATTGATTGGATTTCAGAACTTCCTGCGAGTTATCACCTGACTGCAGATCACAGTAATGGCAATAAGGTGGGACTGGTTATTTCGAAATAAAAGAGATTAGGTCCACATGACGTATTCTTATTTTGAAATGACGGGTGCCATCATTTCGAAATAAGAGCCGTCATCTCGAAATAGTTTAAACCGCCTTTAAATCAAAAGGGCTGTTATTTCGAAATGGTTATTTCAAAATAATGCCGATCGGATGTGTTATTTTGAAATAGCCATTATTTCAAAACAACACTTGTGCCCTTCTCCTTCCCAGGATGCTTTCCTTTTAGCCTATATTGGGTGGGGGCATGGCCCAGGGAGGGGGCCATGTTGCCACACCTCCCATGGTGCCCCTATCCTAAAGCGAAATAGTAAGTTTTTTGTTTGGACATACTATTTCGCTTTGAGCTTTTCCCTTAATTTGAATTAACTTATTTTGAAACAAGGACTTTCTTTCAAAATAACTCATTTTGAAATAACTTATTTTGAAATAACGATGTATGTGTGGACATAGCCAAAGATTTTAGTTTTTATGTTTTCCCCTTTTCTTCTCCTTTTGTTCCTTTTTGGCTGTGGAAAATAAATATATTTGGGGCAGCTATTAATTCCAAAGGCCATTTCTGGAAAATCTGAAAACTGTGAAATTTTTTATGAAAACTTTGAGAAACTTAAAATTTCTGAAGAGCAGAGTTGGTATTCTTTTGACCAGATTTAATACATAACCTAGTCCTATCTGCCCCGGTCTGTACCTTGACTTCACAGATCACCATAGCTTCCCCATGACCAGATCAAATGATAGAGAAGAAAGCTTGTTTCCTGCTTTGTAGTGAAAATCTGGGGTTAAATATGACCAGTTATGTCTTAGGAATTTTTTTTTTCCGTTTCCATGCTTTTGCTATTGGTCAAGATGTGCATTTTTTCCTTTCCTCTGACATGGCAACCTCCATATCCTTACCAACAGAACTTTCCTAGATGGTGTGCTGTCTGATTAACATAAACTGCCTTTACTAGGCTGCAGATCTGACTGTTTCTGCAAAGAGCTATCAACCTACTTCTCAGATCACATTGACTGGACCTGAAAGAGTCTCTCTGGTGACAGGCAGCAGAGGCAAAGTGGGAGCTATCAAATGCATCATCCTGCAGGACCTCGGTGGTCTGTGAAAGGGCTACCAACAACTCAGTCACATCCCCTCAAGATAGTGAAACCCCCTGAAAAAGGTCTGGGCCCTTTATTAGCAGGGCACTTTAATGTTTCCCTTAAGAGAGTACAGATAGCTAGACACCTTCCAACCACTGTTCTCTCTAAGCTGTGTGCATGTGCGCGTGCACACAGGTCATGAAACCTGCGCATACAACAAAATAAAGTGAGAACAAAAAAATTCAATAGTGCTAAAATTGATGCTCACAAAGAAATGTTTTTGCGCATACAAAGAAATTGTTTGCACACGCAGTCTACGAGTAATTAGAGGGAACATTGCTTCCAACATATTGTGGTCTAGCTTCTCTCTCCACAACAATAACTTGGACAACCATCATAGTCACAAGGTCTCTCTTTCTGAGGCAGGCCTTCAAGAAGCAAGTGACCAACCAAGTCCAGCATTTTCTGAGAGCTACCAACTTTTTGGATGTCTGTGACTCTTGGAACCTTTCAATGCCAACCATGTCATAACTCACATCAAGCCTGCCACAATCATCATCTTATCTGTAAAAGGTGCCATGTAAGGAATCCTATTCAAATTGGTAACACGCTGGTCATCGATATTACTGCTTGATGTATATGTGGGCAGCATGTAAAGAATTCTAGATGTGTGCTGGAAATATGTTCTTAAAATGTTTTTGTCAAGTGGTACATAAGCCCAACCTATCCCATGCAAAAAGAATGATGTTTCACTAGCTTGTCTGTGTCTCCAAAGAAAGGTGAGTCCAGAAACAATGCCAGCACGTTTACATAGAAGATAAACATAGCAATCAGATTAGCAAATGGGGAAAATGGCCACAGCAGGGGACAGATACTGTACCCGCAGCAAGATTTCCTGGCTCCTGAAACAGGGACTATGGACTTCAGGAAACAGAAGCCATTTTGGTACCAATTGAGGAACACAAGAGGTTGGAACACTTCAAAGCTGGACCCTTCAATGCAAGGAGCTGACATCACTGGGAACTGACTATAGATGAGGAACCTGCATAGACAAAGACTGTAAGTTGCTGGAGTTACATTTTAGACGCTAGAAAATGTGTTTTGTTGGTAACCTTTTATCTCTCTTTCTCCCTTACTTGAAATCATTTAAGCCTACGTTATTTGTTAACACACCTATTCTTGTTGCATTACAAAACTATGAGTGCTGTTACATTGAAGTATTGATCTTCAGCCAGCCTAATAGGCTTCTTGGTTTCTTCAGAGGCAGCAGGTGTAGGGAAAGGGGACAGACCCTGCAAGGGGATAGGCCCTGGGGAATGCAAGGGGTGGGGTTTGCTGTTGTTACCTGCAAGACAGGTTTTGGAGCAGCAGGTGCTGCAGAGTTTGCCAGCAAGACAGGCAGACAGGCGTGTCAAGATGGACTCACAATTTAGCCACAGCAGGACAGAGTGGTAACACAATGGCTCAAAGTTCTGGGTGACCTGAGCAAGATATGATAGCATCATTCAATCAGGTTTCAAGCTGGGCTATGGCATGGAACTAGCATGGTCTTGGCATTCAGTGGTCCCCTCAGGGCAATGAACAGCTAAGGAAGCCATTGTATATGTCACTCAGACATTTGTGCTAATGCTGTTAGATTTAGGTACTAGGGATTAAAAGATATTGCAGGACAGACATGGCACCTAGCAGGACAGGGCTATACTCCTTTAAAGTGGCTCCTCTTGGTTGAAGGGAGGGCAAAGGGCTGTTTTGGCTGCCCACCATGGTGTTTGAAGAGGCCAATTCTTTGTAATGCCACTGTGAAGGTCATAAAGACATACAGGATAAACTGCCACTTACAGGCTGATGTCTCCCCTCCTCTGGGCAGCGCAGTTTCCTTGCTTTCCCAGAAACAGACAGGGTCAAGAATGCCGGACAATTAGCTGAAACAGCCCACCTGTTGCAAAAGTAATCCCCAGTCTTGATGTCCTACCAGACTCAAACTTGCTCGTGGATTCCCAGAGCACATGTAGCTGGGAGTTCTTTCTTCCACTTTTGGAAGTTTAAGAGAAGGCCTCTTTTCACCTCACCTCAGCACACTTGCCATAGTTCACCTACCATTATAATCGTGTATGGCTGGCCTGCTCTGTTTTTCCTCATGCTAAGTAGGGAATGACTCAAAATGATATAGAACAGGCCAGCAAGGGAAGACAAAGGACAGACCCATCCCCCAGATGTAAACTGCTTCCTGGAGATGGCAGGCTTTGGATCCATCCCATCTTCCCTTGGGGGATCTGTAGAGAAGGATCATTTTAATTTCTGCTGGGGCATATATACAAGCCACATGGGTGACTACAGCAGAGGGAATGTGTTTATCCCTTGATCACTTGTGCCCAGTTTTTCTCACTAGAAACAGAGCATTAACCAAGAAGGAACTTGGCACCAAATTTTTCTTTCTTTCTTTCTTTCTTTCCACCCCAATAAAAAAAGCCCAACCAACCAACCAAAGAAAAAACCCAACCTTCAACCTTACCAGAAAAGACAGAGTGCACCAAGGATCTTCCTCTACACTCCTGACAAGGGATTACACACAACTCAGACACCTGTGCTGACATTCATTGCTAGGTGTTGTTTGCAAACCATGCCAAAGATAGTGGTTGGGGCATTTCTTCCCCTCCACCAAAACATGAGGAATGTGTGCGTCTATGCAGCTACTGAACAGCTGGACTGTAAAATCAATTTCCAATCTAAAATAATAGCTGGAAAACAGGGAGAGAACTCAGTATCACCAGACATTCAGACTTCCTTTCCAATCTGACTGAGAACATGCTACATGACAGGCCAACCTGTGGGAAGGCACAATTTATAGAAAGCAAAGTCTATGAGACAGCCACAGTTCAGTAAGCTTTCAAACATACCTGAACCCTCACAAGAGCAGTTGGATAAGCCATTATACTCATTTCATTAGCAACATTTTATGGTAAGGGGAACAGAGGGAAAAGACTTCTTTTGACCATTCTCTGAGGCACAAAATGCATGTAGGGTTTATGTCAGAGTAAAGGGATAGCACCGAACAATAAAAATAATTTAACATCAGGCCAAGTCCTCAATATTAAGTAAGTTTAGTGCTAAGAGGTTAAAAGGCTACTCAAGGTATTACAGCTATGACACATGGTCTGTTATTTTGAGAACATGGTATTAATATTATTTGTCTAATATTAATATTAGTAGTAAGTAACAGTATCATGCAGGTGACATAAAACAGTAGAATGGGTATTAAAAAATGAGGGTAAAACTCACATCCGGGTGTGGAATTGCATATTGTCCCTGAATTGTATAGGCCTGCAAAAGAAAAGAACATGTCATTAGATTTGGATGCAGTGTCCATTTGAGCCCTCTGCCTCAGTTGTGGCTTTTATTCAGCTCTCTGGCCCCTTTAGTAGTCAATCAGGGACTGGGGAGAAGCCCCTTTTGATTTTTAGATAAGCTTTTTTTGCTGTATCAGTGAAGCCAGATATGGTATCCACCCTCATTCCCCATAAAGCACGCCCTGGCATCACTGTTTAAACCATCCCTCTTACAATGCCTGCGAGCAGTGGGTTTTTGAAATGCCCACTATAAAGCACTCAGTGCCCCAAACTGCTGAAGCCCTGAGAACCTCTGTGTTACAAAATGAGCCTGCCTCTCTGCTTGAAATGCTTTCTGTCACTGCCCACCAAGCAGGTCTAGAGGGCTTTAACCATACACAAGTAGGTTTGAATAATCAAAGTGCACTTTCTAGCAAACATACCAATAGGTCCCCAAGTACCTCTGCTTGGATTAGAGAAGCTAAATTTAGAGGTCAGCACTGAGCTATCATGGCAGGATTGCTTTACACTCCTTCAGTCTGATGCACAAATGCCCCTGAACAGCAGTTCACTTGGGAAACTTTATAAATGCACCACTGTAGCTCACTAGCTTGGACAGTCTCTTGCCATGTGACCACCGCCAATCTCTCACGCTACTTTGAGTGATCAGAATGCTACAGTGACTATACAGAGGAGAGCTATATAGCAGGCACTGCTGAATCACTAGGGCTGAGACTGAAGGCTTGTCTACACTTAGTGTAGATGCTACCTATGGCAATGGGAAAGCTTCTCCCATTTGCATTGGGATGCCATTTCACCAAGAGATGACATCTGTCAGTGGCAGAAGCCCTCCCATTGACATAGCACTGAGGATTGTTGGGGCAAAAATCCATGCCTATGTGTGGATGTAATTATACTGAACTAAGTCCGTAGTGTCCCCCAGGGCTGGAAAGTCACTAGGATGGAAACATTTGACCGGAATGCAAATTAATATGGTTGGCCCTGAGACCATGAAACACATCATGTGTAGTGATTAGAAGTTACACTGCACCTCTCTTCCACATGTGTAGCACAGAAGTGCCTCCCAGGAATTGGAGTCGGGGGGGCCATTCTACATGTTGTGGAAATAAGATCATTAGAAGCCAGGCAGTTGGCCTTTGGGCCATATCTATGCTGCAGTTGTGGGGCCAGGAGGTAGACATACTTATGGTATCTTTAATCTAGCTAGTTCAGTAAGTAAGGGGTCTTGTTGGCTCCCTCGGTATGTATTCTCATTCCCAGCCTCTGTGGAAGCTCACCTCACCACATCCTTTTCAAGAAGCTAGCTAGATGAACAGTAGTGAAGGTTCTTCTGCCTGAGCTATAAATTACACCATGGCTGCAAGGACCGATCCTTAGACAATGGACTGTGCTTTTGAATATATTTCTCAGAACTTTTTTCTCTTTTCTCTACTAACCACTCTTTCCAACATTTCAATTTTAATTTTCATTGCCCAGCTGAACAAACAATATAACTGTCAGGATGAGTCACAACTGACCATCAGCCTGATGCCTCAGGAGCTCTCTAACCTCAAGTTAAGGGCACTGAGGACTGGGCCCTCATTTCCTAATAGCTTGCACCATAATTGGCATAGCTTTCTGGATTGCTACTGGGGGGGGGGGGTGAGCAAAGTAGCATCCTATAGATGTCATCATCACTTCCTCTACAGCAGATTCATGCCAATATTAGCCAGGCCTCTGAATCTGCCTGCTTGATACCCTATATGTCTACCATGAATAGATCATTCTGGAACTACCTTCTAGCAGTGGAGATTTAGGGTCCTTACTCCTGATAGAACATCAGTGGAAGGTTAGGCAGAGTAAGGCTGAACTGAGCTGAACCTTTTATTCATATTCTTCTGCCCTGTGAAATATTATGGCTGGGATTCACAAAGCCATATAAGGGATTTGGACATCCAGTTTCCCTACAGTTAATGGGAGTGGGATATCCAAATCGCAGATGTGGCTTTGAAAATCTCAGCCCATAAATATGCTAACACTACAAATGACTAAGCCAAAGTACTTAGAGAAAGAAAAATAATTCTGTCCAGGATATATAACTAGAGGGGGCTAAGGAAATGTCTCACTCCTTATTCCATCATCAACAGACAACAAGATCCCCTTCTTGGTCACCACAGATGAATTGTCTCTAGCCACTGTCCAGAAAAGTGCTAGCAAAAAATCATTGAAAGGGCATATTTTTCACCATAGTGAATGTAATTTCTTTCTCAGACCTGACCAAGCTGAGCGTTGCTGCACTATTGTAGTTAACCTTCTTGAAGGGGTTTATTTAGGAAAAGAAATGTTCAAGTCAGTTTAAAAACAAGCATGAAATGCTTGATATTGTCTTACATCATAAATGGTGCAAGTGAGCACAGAAGAATCCTTAAACTCTTCAGTGACTTAGGCATTTGTGATGTCATCAGTAGCTTTTGTAGGGGTAAAGCAAACTGCTGCTCTCATGTCTTAGTTTGTTTACAACTCTGAAACGTCCTGTATTTATACGTTTTTAATCTATTCATACATTGCGTTACTACATTAGCAGGAAATGGACCCGTATACAGCAGAAATCCAGTGTGCATTTATGTTCCTTCTGTTGTCAAAACAGAGTGTAAGCAGCATTTAACTGGTGTGTGGGTCTTGAACTCTCTCTCTTTACTGCAGTGAATTTCAGGCTCTTCATTTAGGCTTTGGTGTTTGCTATGTACAGAGCCATAACTAGCAAAGATGGCGCCTGGGAAAAGGAGCCCTGGATGCGCCCCCCCCCTACCCCCAGGGCCCAATCCAGCCTCAGCAGCCCAGCGGGGGCTTTCCCTGCTGTCAGCAGGGACTCCTGGGGTTCCCTGCTGCGTGGCAAGCAGTCAGTGCCAGATGGGGGGTGCCTTTCCCCACTGCCTGGCAAGTGCATGCAGCGCTGGGCAGGAGACGCACCCTCCAGCCCAGTGCTGGCCGCGCTTGCTGGGTGGCAGGGAGAGGCACCCTCCCACCTGATGCTGGCTGTACTTGCTGGGCAGCATGGCCAGAGCCGGATGGAGTTCCCTTCCTCCACTGCAGTCAGGGCCAGGCGGGAGTTCCATTCCCTGGCTCCTAGAGGAATGTGCCTTTAAGGCACATTCTTCTCCAGAGCCAGGAAGGGTCTGGCAGCCTTTCAATTTGGCGCACAGGGCCTTGCCCCTTTTGGCCCACCATAGTTATGGCCCTGGCTATGTATCTTGTCATTTCACCAGAGTTTTGCTACAGTTAGTTAACATGCTCTTTTATCATTTTGAAAGCAAGCATTATATGTCCTAGTACTGAGGCACTTAGTGGGTTATAAAACATAGCTTATTAATTAAAACATTTTTTCAGATAATTCCCAAATAAATGGCTTAAAGGATGGATGACACTTTATAAAGGGAGAGTAAAGACAGCAAAGAAAAAGGAAGGCTCAGACCCTTTGAAAAGTTACACCAGTGTTAGAAAACAACAGCCTGTTTGGTACAGTGATATCTGTCAGGTGAAGGTCAATAACAAATGCAGAGATATTGGACAGGAAAAGTCAATCCAGTTCTTTCTTTCCATCAAAAATTCTATCCTCTGTCTCTTAGAACACTAACAGAGAGAAAGTGGGTGAGGTAAACTCTTTGTTGGAATTATAAATGTCCACAGTCTCCAAAGGATTATATTCCCACCTCTAAATTGTTTACTCCCTGGGCTGTACACAGTATAGTAATAGGAAGGAAAACAGATTGAGGATGTTCTTTCAATTTTCAGTTCTTCCTTTACATTGCCCCTGGACATTTTGCTTTACTTTTGAGTTTGAATGGTCAGGCTCTGAGCATAGTTCATTGTTATACACTCTTGCCAGCTACTAATTGCATCTCAGGCCCAAAAGTATCACAGCTAAGCTGTGCATTCAGTAATATGCATACTTATTTCTAGAGAGGACTCAGTAACTGAACGAAAAGTGGTGCAATAAGCATAAAATTGAATAATATCCAAAGTAAGCCTTCCAGTCTCTTGAGGATATTCTGCTGTATCTATGGGCAGGCCGGTGTCTTGGACAGATGCAGATAAATTTTCTTAAAAAATAAGTTGGATGAAGTCATTGCTCTTACAAAGTCAATCTTTCCCAACAATGACTGAACATATATCACCCATCCAAAGGACATGGAAAAACCAAAGAGTTCTAATTGTTAGAAAAACACCAATATTTTAATGGGACCCAGTGTAAATATATTTGAAAATATTGGAGATTTACTACCAGGCAAAATGTACCGTGGGTTGCACCCATGCACCTAATCCACCCAGTAGCTTTGGCTTTTCAGTGCTCTAGCACAAAAGGACATGTTGCTTTGGGCCCTCCATGCCTTCCTTTGCACAGCCCTTACAGAGGGGCTCCCAAAGGACCAGGCGCCCATTTGTGGAAATGGCACTGCCCACCTCTCCCTGTGCTAGATTAGAGCTGCTGAGTTCTGCACAGCTCCATGAGCACAGGAACAGTCACGGACTCTCCTCAGGGTGATCCAGGACCTGAGACAGCTCAGGCAGGGAAGCAGGAGCTGTCACCATGCAGGAGACAGTGAAGGGAGAGTCAGGAAGAAGCATTTACAACTGGGGAATGGAAAGTCTGGAGTGTCTGGGGAGCCTGGAAAAGCCAGAGTGTCTCAGGGAGTTGGGATCACAGTTTGGTGGGCTGGGGGGAGGAGAATGAGAGCTTGAGGCAACTGGGGGTTGCAGGGGGATGGGAGACCCTGAGGCTGTTGGAGGAGGCTCTGGGGGGATGGAACAGCCTGAGGTGGGGCAGGGGAAACCTTCAGGCAATTATAGGGGAGTTGTTTGGTGTGGGAGTCCCTGAGGCAGTTGAGGGGTTGTCAGGTGAATGGAACAATCTGAGGTAGGTGGGCAGGGTGTTAGAGAGCCTCAGGCAGTTGGGGCAATTGCTGGGGGAACGGCAGGGGCAAGTAACCCTAACCCAGAAACAAGCATCATTGCTGGACATGGGTGAACCAGAGACTGCCTGCAGGGGAGGGGTATGGGGGAATGTGGCACCAAGCACATGACACACCTTAGCCCACTGTACACTTGGGAGGCCTGGGACATTGTCAGGTAGCTGCTTTTCAAGTCACAGGGCAGGGAACGTGCCCCTTTCTGAGTCAGAGCCCTTGCAACTAATGGCTTCAGATTGACAGCAGCTACAGAATTTTGCCTAGCAGTCACTTTGGGCAGTGAAAAGCTGACCATAGGATTTTACAAGTAAATTAAATCTAAACAACTTGCTAATTCTCCTTTAGACAGCAAATGAGGATTTCTAAGATTTAGCTTCCTATTTCTTCCCTTGAGACAAACGTCTGCTCAAGACACCAACAATTTAACAGCAGGAGGAAATGTTCCTTTCATCTTACTCTCCCTTTTGAAAAGGTACAGTTCACTGAGCAGCTGGACCCAAAGCTCCTTTGCAGGACTGCTGTTCACAGGACAGTGATACACTCTGCCAAAGTTTTGGTGACCAGTTGAAAACTCAGATGCTAAGTCTGTATTTTGTGAAGCACCCTTAGCATGAAGTTCCAAAATTAGTTTGCATTTGTGCTGGCTATTGGGGTTGAAGGGTGCTACAAAATGCTTTAATCAGAGTCATCTTGGAAGACACGCTGATATTTAGCTACCAAAAAAATATAAAATAATGCCCATTTTTTCAATGACACACAGACGAGTAGACCAGTTTTTGAGATCTAAGCTAAGACAGCTGGGACCCAACTTCTAGGACTCCATTTAAAGTAAATGCATCTGAGGATGCTCATCCCGTCTGAAAATCAGGACTGAGTGTTCTAAATTGGGACTGGATCACTAAGGCACTCAGAAGGATACTTCTGATAATATATTTTTCTGTTTTCTACTATTTTGGTTTGGTAGGAAATTCCTGGTGCCTGCAAGAATTCCCATCCTAATTGGCTTCTTAGATATAACAATGAATCCTATAGAGACCAGATACTTTATTAGAGATGGAAGTAGATTAGAAAGAATAAATGTCATTACTAAGAAATATAACATTTGAAATGTGGACCCCAAACTTCAGAACCCTGGCACCCTACAAACCTCAAAATGTGTGAGTACTTAAGCCGTCATGCTACAAAATTGGTAGGTTTCATTCAAATTGCTTTTATAAGGCAGTTGCAGACCAATTTCAGGCTTTCCATACACAGAGGATTGGATCGTTTTTAAAGGACTTCAGTTAAACTGATGTCATTTTGTGTATAGGACAGACCTCTCTCAAGCCAGTGTCTGCCCTAAGGAATAATGTGTAATAAATATGGCAACTTTCCAATTCTCAGCATAATGAGAACAGAGGACAACACAGACAATTAGGAGGTTAACATTTACCTCATATGATATATTTAAATTCATGTAATTCTTCATATGAGTTGAAAAATGAAAACAAAGAAAAAGAAAAACAAACAAACAAAAAAACCCCGCAAGCATTAGTTACCTTAAACAAAAATCACTGTCTGCAACCTAGAATTCATATTATATGTCAATCTCTGGCACACCAATATAAGTGTGTGGCATTGAAGCACTCTTAACTAAGAAAGAGAAGCAGTTTCACTTTCAACTGGCTCTGACAAACACATCAAAAATACCTTAATTGTAGACCAAATTTTGCCAATGACACACACTGAAGCCAAAGTCTTAGAGAAAGAAAAATAATGTTTTTGTTATTGTTTCAGTCATTCCATTAAAAACAATGGTGATTCTGTAGTAACAAATATGACTTACTGGCATTGTTCCCTCTAAGCTGTGCACATGTGCGCACACACACAGGTCATGAAGCACACAACAAAATAAAATGCACACAAAAAAATTCAATAGTGCTAATATTGGTGCTCACAAAGAAATGTTTTTGCGAACACAAAGAAATTGTTTGTGCACACAATCTATGAGTAATTAGAGGGAACATTGCTTACTGGTAGAGGGTTCTCTTCCAATATCTGTGTAAGGAATGTGCAAAACATCTTTCTTCTGTGGGTTTTAATATAAGATCAGGTTCAGGCAAAACTTTAATGAGAGATCTGTGTAAGTAGGGACTTAGGAGCCAATTGTGTAATGGATGGAGTTTTCTTTGGGAAACGTTGAGCACTTTCGCTCCAGTCCTACTGACATCTAATGATTTAATTAGAGCTGTGTGGAACTTTCTGAATTAAACTAAACATGGAATTCCTCTGGAAAAATATTAACTGGCCTATCTTTGTATAAAACACTACTCGTTTTCACTAGGGCGTGGGGAAATGTCAGTAAGAACAGCTTCAGTTTTGTGCATCTAAGGATGAAATGTTGCTCAAAACTGAGCAGAGTAAAAAAAAGCTAAGTTTCCAGCAAAGAAGAATCTGCAGCAAAAACATGCAAAAGTGTGATGTTTTACACCCAGCACTCCTATGAAAAAAGGGTATTTTAATCGTATGTAATCATCCCAGCAAAACTGAGACAAGGGTTACTATTCCTCACAGTCCTGGTCTCACAATACAAAGAGGTAGATCCTGCAAAGCATTTACTACTCTGAGACAAATCCTGTGCAGCTCTTCATCAAGTGTTGAATATGCTTGTGCTAAGGATCTTTGCTGGATAAGAATCTAGCACCTTACCTTGTAGATTCAAGCAGCAAATGTGGGGAAGATCCCATTCTACTCCGAAAGCTGACAGTCTGTTAGGAATGTTCAGTTATTTCCCAGGATGCATGACAAACATGCAAGTGGATTATAAAATTCATGTCTATTCCTAGCAATTTAGCTGGAGGAGCAACTCTTCATACTCTCCTCTCATGGATGGAGCCAATCAGCTAGGTATACAGGAAAGTTAACCAACAGCAGTTTTGCAAACAGCTTTCAGTCCAGTTGCTTTGGCACAAAATGAATGGGATGAAACCATGCAAGTGAGAAGGCGAGAAAACCTGAGTGCACTAACGGGCAGCGGCTGGTGCTGCAGTAAAAGGCTGAGGTTGGCAGTGGAGGCCGCAAGCGGGTCGGCTCTTACCTGACCACCTGCAAAAATGACAGGGGTGGAGGCGGGCTTTGGGCGATAGGGAATGGTGGCACCTTTCGGTGGGGACTAGGAAAAGGGACAAGGAGAGGGAGAGAGAACATTAGAACATCTTTTCTGGAACATCAGTAAAAAGAGAGTTAGACAGCCACCAACCCAACACAGATCATGGACACCACAATGCACACAAATTCGGTAAGGCTGTCCTTCTCCTAAATAGATTCCTTCAATAACTTTAACAAAACTGTTGGGACCAGATGAATATTGTTTCCATATGAGAGGATATAAGGGAAATAATCATATGAAGGGGAAAAAATGTCCTCAGATCAAATTAGCTGAGGTGTCTCAGCAATTCCCTTTCCTACAGGCTTTACTTCAGTACACCTTAATCTAGTTCACTCTCCCACAGTCAGTACCGTACACACTGTGTCTGCTTATTTTTCTGTAAATCTACATTTGTATTTAATAAACTTTGGTGCATGAGAAAGCATTCCATCAGTATCTCTCTTGTTGAAGAACACACATGGCCAGAGATGTGTAGCAATACGATGATGTGTTGGCTATTGAATATGGAGGGAGGTTAGTAAGGAGGAAACCATACGGCAAAGTTTTCCTCATACTGTAGCCTTTGTTACTGTCATCAAGCTCTGCTTTACATATTGATAGCTGATTACAGTATTGTATCAGTGATGCCAGGTGTTGGGTGTGATGCTATAAACATGCTTGAGGGAAGTTAGAAAGAGTGAGGAGACTGTATAACAAATAGAATATCTTTGCCTTCTCTACTTAAAAGAAAATCCTCTTCAGTTTCTTCCAATGCAGATACATCACTAGGGCTGCTGGTACCATTTTTTAATATTATGAACTTGAGGTTACCTACCTCTCCAGCTAACACTGCAAGGTCTTTGAGGCAGAGACTGTCTTCTTACTATATATTAGGACAGGATTTTAATAGAATGGGCCCTTCAGGTTGTATTGTAGAAGCAATAATAATAACAATAAAAATCAACTGTTCAATGTAATATGCACAAACAAGGCAGTTTATGAACTATGTCCCACAGAAGCTTAAGAATTATCCAGTCTCTCAAATGATTGCTATATTTTAGAAGAAAAGTGTCATATTATAAAACTGTAAATAAGAAATTAAGCTTATTACATTCAGTAATAAGTGATTCCCTCAAGCCGTTTCCCTGTTTGAAAAAGGAAATGGCATACATCTATTGTGATCCCTTTCAATGATGTTACTGAACTTATAAAAGGTACCAGACTGGGAGCAAAAGAGAGTCATGTCTTTCCTGTATCTTCAGAATAGGCAGAACACACATAACAATTGTGTAAGCTGCATGAACCTAAAGTGTGCCGAGGGAACAAACCAACAGAACTCCTCACTGTCAACAGTGACTGAAGAGCCATCAAGAAACCATAGGTCATTATGAGAGTTCTCTCTCTCTCTCTCTCTCTCTCTCACACACACACACACTATTCAATGCCATTTGCCATCTCAGTCTCCTGACCTGTCTGTTGTGAAGTCAGTGAAAGACTGTGACTGCTCCTTTAATTGTGTTTGTGATCTGTGCCGGCTGAGTTCTGTCTGATAAACAAAGCTTTGTTAATGCATTAGAGAAATCTTGTGAAAGCCTCTGCCTGTAAGACTCCAGAAGAAAATGTTTTGGATTCGTATCCAATGTGAAATGGTTAATAATTGCTGATTTTATACATATTGTTTATATTAGATACAATATTTTTATAGTAATTATAGTTTCTATCCATAATTAAAAAGTACACACACAACTACCATCTTCAGAATGCATGGCATATAAGACCAGCATGAGCATTAAGAACATCATGATATATACAAGCTCTAAAGAGGTAGCCATGTTAGCCTAGTTAAGCAAAACAAGAAAGGAGTCTTGTTGCACTTATAAAGAATAACAATGATAATACATAATAAATAAATATTAAATAACAATAAATCATAATAATAAATTATTTAAATAAATTCATTAGTCTTTAAAGGTGCCACAAGGCTCCTTGTTTGTTTTACAATATATGTACTAGCACACAGGAAAACTAAATGATCATCTCCGCCAAATAAGCTAGCATAGCTGAAGACTATATTTTCACAAGTCTGCTTTCTCTCATGCTCCATTAACAACACAGGAGAAAAAATAAACTCCCTGGTTAAGGAAACAAAATGTCTACACTGCCAATTTAGTTCAAATTAAGGAGACTTAATTCGAACTAAATTGGTCCCTGTCTACATTAGCCTTTTTTCAGTTTGAACTAAGAAATTCCTTAGTTTGATCTAAGGAACACTTAGGGTATGTCCACACACACTTCTTATTTCGAAACAACAGAGGTTGTTTCGAAATAAGAAGTGCCATGGCCACACGACGCACGGCCATTTCGAAACAAGCAAACAGCTTGCTTAGAAATGGCCGCAGTTGTTCCGGAACAGCTTAAACCTCCTTTGGTTTTGAAACAGGGTTGTTTCAAAACCAGAGGTTTCAAAACAGCCCTG